>JAGFPH010020217.1:0-14433 GCA_018207615.1 Philaenus spumarius
TACATTTAAAATAACCTACTATTTTTATTTTTGAAAATATATTAAAACTTTACATTGAATTCTTTCACGGCGCATAGCAACAGACAGAGTTTTGCAATATTCGACAAAACCTGACAAGAATTATCCTGTCGATTTCCCTTAGAATAATTCACTCCGCTTGGCTACTATTACTTTTAATATTGGCTAAGCCTGCAATTTATAAAATAATTATTTTAAATTATTTACTTCCTTCTTACACCCAATTTTCCTTTGATATCTCTTTATAACGTGTTATTTTACTTATTACTAATTATCAATTTACATATTTAGGCCTATTGGCTTCTATATACAACTTTTAATGTTAGGCCTAATTATTCTAGTAATTAGCCCATTTGTCTCGGGTTTTTGCCCGTGGCAATGTGTTGTTTCATCAGTCTAGGCCTAACCTAAGAATATTTTCCGACTAAATTTGCAAATATTGAAATAAAAAATGTTGTTATGAAAATGAATTGTAGCCTATGTTACTCAGGGATAGTGTAGCTTTTTATTAGGAAAACTATTTTTTCAATCGTTTCAGTAGTTCCAGAGATTACCCCCTACATACAAAAAAAAAAAAAAAAAAAAACATACAAACAAATTTTACCTCTTTATAATATTAGTATAGACAATCATTTTGACAAAACTAGATTAAGGTCCATTTAAAATTTACTCAAGTTTTTATCGACAGTACGCCTATATTTGTAAATTAACATAACCTCAAACTTTTATTATTAAATTAAAATTTGAACATAAAGCGCAAGACAGACAATGCGCATGCGTTATCCATACATGTCAGGAAACAGATGTATCAACGAATCAGATGTATCAATGTACATTATTATTCCTACAGTAACAACAGAAAACTGAATCAACAAGTTGTAAACATAACCAACGGATTGCATAGTTGTTGAAGTATAACAATAACAGCTGATGGACGAAAACAGCTGTTGTTAACGAATAAATCAAACAGTACAAACTGGCGCATGCGTTATACTATTTTGTTACTCACGTACGTACGGAAAATTTGGTCCAAATTGGACGTAAGATGCGTCCGTTATAGTGCGCACACATACAGACATAAATATATACAGATATATATATGATTTTTAATGACACCCCAAAACGTGTTCTGTGGACCATGATCGGTGCTCATTTGCTACTCCTGACCTTGGGTCTTACCATAAGGGCCACTGCAATAGCTCATTTTTCCTATGGAAATTCGCTAATAATATCCTTTGAATATGTTTTTCTTGGACAAAAGGCAACAGATATCGAAAGCTTTAACTTGCCTTTGGAAATGCCTGTATCTAAAGTAAAAAAATGCCTTATTACTGAAAACTATTATTCCTGTATAATGATTTTGGACGTTTTTATGAAAAGAAACTTGAAACATTATGGGCTACTAACTCTTTATTTGAAAACGGCGAAAGTTGTGGTTAGAAAGCTTATTGACTTATTTCCATATTGTTCGTGTCTTCGATCGAACATACAATCGTAAACTTTCACCCATATGACCGATTCCTACTTACATATTGTCATAAAACCTAATATATACTGAAGCATAAATCTATATATATATATAAAAGCGAAATACCACACACTCACTAACTCACTCATCACGATTTCTCAAAAACTACCTAACGGATTGAAATGTAATTTGGTATGTAGCTTCCTCTAGGGCCATAGGTGCTCACTTAGAAAGGGTTTGAAAAAATTCGAAATTTTAGGGGAGGTTTCTGGGGGATCAAAGTTATTAAATCACGATTTCTTCAAAACTACCGAACGGATTGGAATGAAATTTGGTATGTAGCTTCCTCTAGGGCCATAGATGCTCACTTAGAAAGGGTTAAAAAAAAAAATCGAAATTTTAGGGGAGGTTTCTGGGGGATCAAAGTTATTAAATCACGATTTCTTCAAAACTACCGAACGGATTGTAATGCAATTTGGTATGTAGCTTCCTCTACGGCCATAGGCGCTCGCTAAGAAAGGGTATGAAAAATTTCGAAATTTTAGGAGTCTTTGGGGGGATCAAAGTTACTAAAATCATAATTTCAGATCTTTTATTATTATGACAATAGCGCTTTTATTATTTAAGATCTATATATACAAAAGCCAAATACCACTGACTGACTGAACACTTAAAAAGAATACAATTACGTTAAAAAGACTGAAAATACCAACCACCACGGGCAACGCCGTACGGGTCAGCTAGTTAAGTTATAAAACACAGCAAACTGTTTCTAAATTTTTAAAATTCGACGTTAATAACGGTATACCACTTCACAGAGTATAATGGTTAAATCCCTAGAACAGGTAGTACCAACCGACAAGAAATTAAACCGACTACTTTTCTTTAAATCAACACATATTAACTATTTTAAAACCCACACGAACAGCTGACTGCATTCAGTAGTTATAAATTCAATGCTTACATGTAAAACCTCTCTCCTGTAATCTTCTCGCGTGTTATCGTGCTTCTGATCTATATTATTTACTCGGCACTAAGTGCCAATGTTTGCAACGTGATAATGGACCAATCACAGGTCGTGATGCATAGCAAGTCGTGGAGTCAGGACTTGTGGGGTTCTCACGATCCTTCTGTCCTTCCTCCAGCACGCTACTGGCGTCTGTCTGTCTATTTACCCTTAAATTATACATTACATACGATTAGAGTTAAAGATGATAAGGGATAATTGATGCGAAGATCCGATCTCCCCGCCTTTTGAACCCGTACAGGGGCGGTAGCTTGTACAGTGTTGCTTGTACTAGTGATGGGACTATTCGAATAAGTATTCATTTAAAACTATTCGAATACAATAAGACATAACAGCAAAGGCGAGTCGGTGTTAAAGATTTTGCAGAATATTTTGTCGAATATTACTTCGGCTCGCATTAAAATGCAAAAATATTGAAATCTTGCGAACATTCTAAAAATTTCCACTTTTTAAACTTTTCTCGACGTTTTTGAGGTCTCTGAACACGATAAAGCAATACAAATTTGGTGTCTGTTTGTCTGTCTATGGACACGATATATACACTCACAGGCGTCGTAGAAAACAAGGTGGTGCCAAAATCTTCGTAATTTTATTGCTGAGAGTTGAAAAGCTTTTGAGCTTTCTAGCGTGACCTGCGTTACAAAAATGTCACATTTTTGAGTATTTAAAAAAAATACGAGCCTATAAGTCTCGAAAAAGTGTTTCATCTTTTCATCTTGTTATTTTTACATTCAAACATGCAATGAGCAGTAAAGTTTTAATTTTAAAGAAATAGCTTTGCCAATTTTAATTTAATTTATAATTATTCCTCACAGCTACAAATTTTAAATGCAAATTAGTGACTACAGTATATCAAAGCCCACTAAAGAATACCGTTGAGGGACGGTCTTGTGTACACCGAGACCTTGAACGCCCCAATCGCCGTAGTGCGACGTTGTCACGTTCTTACCACCCTTATAACTGGCTGTGGCTGACTCAACGCATTTATAATTCTTTAAACTGTGCGATCAAGCCTCGAGCGGTAAATACCAGGAGTGTTCGAGGCTAGTAGATATGGCAACGCTGCGCGCCCTTCCTATTTGCCGCCTCGCAACGGTATTCTTTAGTGGGCTTTGATATAAGGGTAAATCATCATTTATCATTAGATTTGTTGTCCTTGTGTAACAAACAAAATATTTAAAAATTATATAGGCAACTTCCCAACAACGTATGTACAAAAACAACAACATATTTATAGTCCTAATACTCATACAGGATGCCCCATAAGTAAACAGCAAAACTTCGGGAAACAGCAATTTTTTTACAAAATAATTCATATCTAGAGAACGGTTTAACCGATGAGTTCAAACTTAAAATACCATCACGCTAAACACAACAATATTGTGCTTATATAAGCTGTTATTATCTTTAGGTTAACTATTATCCTTCATCCGATTGTTTCGACAGTCACACCATCCGATAGGGAATCAAAAGGGCTACAAAAAAGGTGTCGTCGTTTTTTGTTAAAATGTACGGTTTTGAGTGATTTAGGTTTGAAAATTTCAAACAGCCGCCATTTTGAAACGCGTGATTGAATACAATCACTTATTTTTCTTAAGATAGATTGTTAAGCCGACTGAGTTCAAACTTGGCATGCAGTTTAACCATACAATGATCTACACCGAGAAAAATAAGCGATTGTATCCAATCATGCGTTTCAAAATGGCGGCCGTTTGAAAATTTCAAACATACATTACTTAAAAACCGTACATTTTAACAAAAATTATACCTTTTTTGTAGCCGTTTTGATTTTCTGTTATATGCTTTTATTGTCAAAACAAACCGATAAAGGATAATAGTTAATTTATGTGTAATAATTGGTTTGTTCAACCCGACTTCCTATACCAAACACAGTATCATATGCGCATATGCTGTTATTATCTTTAACTTAGCTATTATACATATACTAGCTGACTCGTACGGCGTTTCACGTGGTGGTTGGTATTTTCAGTCTTTTTAACGTAATTGTATTCTTTTTAAGTGTTAAGTCTGTTAGTGGTATTTGGCTTTTATATATATAGATCTTAAATAATAAAAGCACTATTGTCATAATAATAAAAGATCTGAAATTATGATTTTAGTAACTTTGATCCCCCCAAACCCCTCCTAAAATTTCGAAATTTTTCATACCCTTTCTTAGCGAGCGCTTATGGCCCTAGAGGAAGCTACATACCAAATTTCATTCCAATCTGTTCGGTAATTTTGAGAGAAATCGTGATTTAGTAAATTTTTTTCCCCCAAACCCTCCTAAAATTTCAAATTTTTTAAAACCCATTTTTAGTGAACTTTTATGGCCCTAGAGGAAGCTACATACCAAATTTCATTCCAATCCATTCGGGTGTTTTGAAGAAATTGTTTTTTAATAACTTTGATCCCCAAACCCCCCTAAAATTTCCAATTTTTTCAAACCCTTTCTTAGTGAGCATCTATGGCCCTAGAGGAAGCTACATACCAAATTTCATTTCAATCCGTTCTATAGTTTTTGAGAAATCGTGATGAGTGAGTCAGTGAGTGAGTGAGTGAGTGGTATTTCGCTTTTATATATAGATTTTTATATAAAGTTTTTAAAACGTATTCTGGGGAACATGATCGGTGCTCGTTCACCACTACCGACCTTATGTCTCACCATAACTGTCACTGCAATAGCTCATGTTTCCTTTGGAACTCCTCTAATAATAGACAAGTAAGTATTGTTACTTGCAATGAACGCAGTTAAGGTTGAATTAATTTCACTCTCGTTTGCCTATAGCAAGCAACTTACATAATTTGCCTGTCGCTGCACCGCGCCGGTATTTCGAGTCAATAAAGGTTCAATTTGTTACTTTTACTTTTATCGGAATATGTCACAGCTGATTAGTCGCTGTCGTTTGATCGGCACAAGTGTCAGCTGTTGTCGAGATTGTTACACTTTTATTGAAAATTCGAAAGTGACAGTTTAGGTTGATAAAAGAACTGTTGTTCGCTTTTAGGAATTTCTAAATGAACGATTAAATGTCGTCGACGCAGATGTGCAGAATAGGACCACTGTTTGAAACGACGAGTAATAAGTCATGGTAGTGATCATTTGTAGGAAAGAAACTCGGGGAAAAAATGGGACACAATTTGGATGTATCTCTCTCGCCATGAGAGGGGGGAGGGTTTGTAATGAGAAAATATACTTAATACTAGCTGACACGTACGGCGTTGCCCGTGGTGGTTAGTATTTTCAGTCTTTTTAACGTAATTGTAATCTTTTGAAGTGTTCAGTTAGTGAGTGGTATTTGGCTTTTATATATATAGATCTTAAATAATAAAAGCACTATTGTCATAATAATAAAAGATCTGAAATTATGATTTTAGTAACTTTGATCCCCCCTAACCCCTCCTAAAATTTCGAAATTTTTCATACCCTTTCTTAGAGAGCGCCTAAGGCCCTAGAGGAAGCTACATACCAAATTTCATTCCAATCCGTTCGGGCGTAATTTGAGGATGATCAAAAACGCATTAAAAACGCAAGGAAAAATGCAAAAACGCCTATTTCTGGCGTAATTTTGGGAGAATCTCAAACATTTTTTAACAGACTACTTTTAGGCCTTAAACGAACCTAAGTACCAAATTTCAACATTTTCTGCCAATTAGTTCTCGAAAAAGCTGAAAAAACGCAAAAAATCGCTAGAAAAACGCGAATATTGGGCGTATCTTTGGGATGTTTTCAAAATCCGTTCTTAGTGCGCGTCTAAAGGTCCAACTGAACATGCATGAACTCATTTGGTTCAGTAGATTTTTAGTTCTGCTGATGAATGAATCAGTGCCATTTCGCTTTTATATAGATTGATAGATTTACATTCAAATATATTATCTACACTTATAAATAAAATTGAAGTGTTTGTCTGTGATTTCGAAATTAATACTTTTTGGTTATTCACACTTTACCAAAACCTAAAAATTAATATTTTAATTTGTTGGCTGTCTATTTGTTTGTCCCGGACTAATCTCCGGAATAGCTGAACCAATTTTGACGAAACTTTCATGTCCATGTAGAGGACGTTTCAGACAATAATCGAGGCTACTTTTTAAAAATTAAAAAGTCTAAAAATGATGGGCAAATTAGGGGTTTTGTGGACGGACGTAAGACGCGACCATCTACACATAAAACCAAAATGTAGGTGTCTGTCTGAGCTTTCGAAATAAGAACTTTTATTAAAACCTTACAAAAACCTTTTGATTTTTTTGTACGTCTGTCTGAATGTCTTTCTTTCTATCTATCTATCTGTCTGATTGTCCGGGATAATCTCCGGAATGGCTGAACCAATTTTGACGAAATTTTCATCTGCCTGTAGAGGACTTTTCCGAGATTAATCTGGGCTACTTTTTATCCCGGAAATCTTTAGAGTTTCTATTTAAAGATTGAACAAATTGTAAAAATTATTTACAAAATTAGATGTTTTGTGAAAGGACGTGACCATTATAAACAAAACAACTGATTTGAATCAAAAGTTTAACACTTTGACAAGATCGTCTGACTTTTAATTTACTGTACACGCTGGTTTAACCGTTAAATATACAGGGTTAGGGTAAAAGTATGGAGACACCCCCTTAACTCTCCACCGAGCATTGATAGAAAATCCAAACCCGGGGGTTGTTTACAGGTCATAAAAGCACACTTCCCCATGCATACGGCAACGTTGCCCTCCAACTCAAAATCGGATTTTTTGGGGGCTACTCAATATTTAAAAATGGGAAGTATGGTCATGTGATACCCCATTTTAAAGGTCTATTTAAGACTAGGAAAATTACATAAAGAAAATAAAAATCGGACCACACAAAACAAAATAGCGGCCCTAAACGTGTTGAAATAAATCGACATAAAGTTGCTAATATCTCGAAAAGGAAGAGTTTTTAGAAAATATTTCAAGAGACAAAAAATGTTTATTTCAAATTTCTTGACCTAAACAAATGCTTCCAAATCGATTTCGTAAATTTTATTTTTACTCCCCCCATCTTAAAAAATGTTGTACACATTCATACTCATAGATGTTGAACACACCTTAAAACCTGATTTGTAATTTTATGTTCGTTCGGGAGTTACGAGTAACAATCTGGCGGAAATCGGGATTTTAAGCGCTGCTAATAATTTACTTAGGTCTAAAACGGATGCATAGATAGATTAGGCGAAACTTACTGTGTTTTTTGGGCCATGAAACTCGGACCTAAAATAGTTTTTTTATTGCGTATATTGCTAACGCACAATATTACCATTTACAATATTACCCGATAGTCCCTTTATTTATGTAATTATATCTACTAGCGAAGCCGTAGGTAACAGCTAGTCATGCATTTAATTTGTTTTATCTACGACCATTGCAATAAACACCAATAACGCTATTACAAGTAACATCAGAAAGAGGTACATTACAAACCAAAAGCCAACCCGATTAGGTAATGATATCTTTACCTAACAGGAGTCACTTTACATAATAGGCTCTAGACCAATGAGAGCTCGTCATTTGACGGAAGTAGAGTTGTAATAAAAATAACGCTATTCGTACATCAGCTGATTGTACCCATACGTTCCGGAAGTTAGTGTGTTATTGTAACTAACCTCAAACGTGAGTTGACGCATTCCGCAAACATGAGTGATAGTGATGAATTTTGTTTAACTCCAGAGGAAATTAATACAAAAGCAAATTCGGCTCTGAACAATTTGTTGCCAGAAAAATCTAAATTTCGTTATAATACAAGTGTGTCATCTACTGTGAGTTATTTATATCCCAAATTTCGATTAGCTCACTATATCTTTACTTCACCTTTTTTAGTATGGTTATGAGTAAAAGGAATGTTAATTTCACTCCTGTTAAAAGGGTATCAAATTGAAGAATTATTACACACTTCTTATTTTTTTACACCCTGTATATTTTTGGTCGTAGATAAAAGTAGTGTACGCAACGATTGTATTCAGCCTTTAAGCCACTCGTGAGATATTTAGAACACTCGCTTCGCTCGTGTTCCAACTTACATCTCACTCGTGGCTTAAAGGCCTTCATAATACAATCGTTGAGTAAACTACTATTACAATATTTGTGTGAAACAGTGTTTAAACTATATTTTTTTTACAAGTATTTATTGGTTTATTGAATTCCCAAATATCAAAACAAAAATTTATCTTTCTCTCTTTTATTCCTTTTACTTTTTCACTATAATACAGTATAGTGATCGCAAAAAAATCGATGTTGAGATTTTTGTAGAATTATCCGTTTTGGAAACCCCTGAGTCCAAAAAAGTGTTGTTTACAAAATTTCTATCTGTATGTATACAAAGCTAGAGCGAAAACTATTCGATTGATTTCAAACAAATTTGCACCAGACATATCAAGTAGGCCTGTATAGATGCACGAAAAACGGTTTTGAAACATTTTGAAAAACAACCCCCATTTTGGCAAAAACCCCCAAAACATCAGTTATTTTTTTTTTTTATAAAAAAACGGCTCTAACGATTTTGATAAAATTTGGCTTATTTGTAGTCTTTAGTGTCCCCTACCATATGCAAAAAACTGGATCTTTCTAAAATTTCTCGTTTAGCTAATAATAATAATAACTGATTTTTGGGGTTTTTTGGCTATAAACGGGGTTGTTTTTCCAAATTTTTCGTCCATCTATACAGGCCTAATTGATGTGTTTGGTGCAAATTTGTTCGAAATCGATCGAATAGTTTTATCTCCAGCTAATAACAATAATAATATCTATTTGCTAATCTCCTAGTTTAAAATCACCTCTCTTACCCCTCCTACAATAATGAAGTCATTGTGAACCTGTTTAGTAATTTAAATATGTTTGGGAGTTTCTGGTACCGTTTTTTTGCATTTTATTACATCCTTATTTGCCAACCAGCGTTGTAATCAGATGCAACCACTGTTGAATACATTTCATAAGATTCGTTTTAAACAGACGTTTCTCAAACCTCCATTTCGTCTAACATTATGCAACCATTTATTCAGAACTCGCGGGAAAATCTTGCAACAAACAACGTGATGTCGGGCAAGAAAGCGCCCCGAGGTCACAACCGACTCCCACGGCCACTGGGAATGTGCTCCTCATCTGACCTTCAATAATGCCAACTAAATATCGCCGGTAATGCTGTTGGACATTACGGTTAATCGAGGCTGTGCATTTTTACAGCGATATCGTACAACAGTTTTATACCGCTTCCTTGGTTACCGAAAGTAAATTACAAATATGAAATGTGTTTTCCGCCTGGAAGTTTGCAATCTACTTTTGATATAATTTCATGCTGGCCATTGCTGTATATTTCAAAATAATTCATTTATCGAATAAGTTTAAAGTAATGTTTTATGTAATATTGATTTATGAATTATTTTAAAAGTATTTTATCTCAAATATTTACCAGCCTAAATAGGCCTAGCAAAATAATTTTCATTTATATTTCACAACAAAGTTCCTATTTTCACGTTAAAAATTTTTTTTGTGGTTTATTAGACCGCCGACTGGGCTACTTACTAGGTGTGTTAGATTTCGCAGACTTAATTTTATAAATGACTAGCTGACCCGTATGGCGTTGCCCGTGGTGGTTGGTATTTTCAGTCTTTTTAACGTAATTGTATTCTTTTTAAGCGTTCAGTCAGTTAGTGGTATTTGGCTTTTATATATACTGTATAGATCTTAAATAATAAAAGCACTATTGTCATAATAATAAAAGATCTGAAATTATGATTTTAGTAACTTTGATCCCCCCAAACCCCCCTAAAATTTCGAATTTTTTGAAACCCTTTCTTAGCGAGCGCCCATGGCCCTAGAGGAAGCTACATACCAAATTTCATTCCAATCCGTTCGGTAGTTTTGAAGAAATAGTTTATGACCCCCCCAAACCCCCCTAAAATTCGTAAAGAAATCGTGATGAGTGAGTTAGTGAGTGAGTGAGTGAGTGGTATTTCGCTTATATATATATATATATATTTGTTGAATGCAATAGTAAATCATTGTAATTTGATTGATACTCATAAACCTGTAATTATCTGTGTATCTTTCTATTATATAAAAAAAATCCTGTCATTCTTGCAAAAACTTTGACTTTACTGAGCATGCTTCAGGATCCAGATTACCGTTACCCCCACCACTTTACCTTGCTCCAAGTGCATTTGTCCTAATCAACCGTCATTTGCATGAAAATATCAGAGTATAATAATCTGTTTGCATTTGCTTCGCTGGGAGGTTTAGTAACCTGAATTGAACAGGGGCGAAGCCCTCTAGATGTTTATGTACAAATATTAAACAATATTTCAAAATGCGCTGAGTTGGGGAATAACCTGACTTTTCACAACTTTTTGCTTTACCAGTAATGTAATTTTGTGTGTAATGTTGATTTATTTTATGTTTGACTCTTCCCTAATGATTTCAGAATAGTAAACTTAATTTCGCTCAAACATTAGACTGAATTCTTATTTATATCATATATTTTTTACTTTATTTTCTGAGGTTATTGTTTACATTACCATATTATTACGAACAGCTGATGTGTGTTTCCATAATTATTAACGTCCACCAGCTGCCATTGAAGAAAATTTTTAGGAATCTTTCTCAGTTTCACCCATTAAACATATGGAAACATAAATAAAAGCCATGTCTTTTTAAAACAAAATTACACAATATGAATATTATCTTATGACAAACGTTAGTGCATTTTTTTGGACAAATCCAATATGTTTTTTTTTTTAACAAAATTAGGGCAAATAGTTTTGAATATTTCTCTTTTAAAATTTTACTATACATTGTGTCTAACTGATGAGAGGGATTCACTTCACTTAGCTCCAATTAAATACGTTTTTTCATATATCTATACCTAGGTTTATCAAACCTACATACAGGGTGTTTCAATAATGTGTAAAATGTGACTTTATCTCCCGATCGGTAAATTCTAGGCCGACCAATCTTCGCCAGGATCACATAAGTCCCCTGATTTTAATTGTGTGTAGCACAATAATTTTGCTGTGTATAATAAAATGATTGCATATACGATGTTTTTATACTTTGCCATTTATACCAACCTAAATAAGACGACGTTTCATCTACCTAGTCACCACATTCAGGTGTAAGGAAATACGAATGAGATTCGTTAGACACCAGAGGTACAATTATTAAAAGTTCTATTGTACAATTCT
This sequence comes from Philaenus spumarius, assembly GCA_018207615.1. Lineage (NCBI taxonomy): Eukaryota > Metazoa > Arthropoda > Insecta > Hemiptera > Aphrophoridae > Philaenus > Philaenus spumarius. The sequence continues at coordinate 11,704 of JAGFPH010020217.1, forward strand.
ATTTTGTACAGCTTCCTATTTTGTATTATAATTTACGTCATTTTTGTTTTTTTTCAGAGCGGAGATGACGTAGCATAATGGCATTGGTGGAGTCCGCAATGAGACGCCACGCCCCCACACCGTACGACACCTCTACGCCACCCCACCCCCTTCACTGCTCACCAACTTACTTCTCTGCACATTCAACTTCGGTAAGCTATTTTTGAAAGCTTGTTAATGTGCCTTTATTTGTTGTTATGGTATCCAACCCACAGCAAGTTGTTTTTAAATTTAATGTCAATGTAGTTTGTCCTTGTTAAACCAAACTGTATACAATTTAACTGTAAATATATTTAAAAAAAGTAGGAATAACCTGCAATTCGAGTTACGATTGGTCTTGGGTTAAATATTGTTTTAATCTTGTTTTACTTTGGAAGAAACCCGTGTAGACCTACTTTGACTCCATACAAGTAAAACTACCATACAAATTTATTTAACGTGCCTTTTAATAAAATGTGGTATTTTTAGTAACGGCAAAAGTAGTCCTGAAAGTTTTATCGAAATTAAATTGATAACAACTTTACTCATCAAATCTTTATACAGGGTGTCCAGCTTCGACTGTCCGAAACTTCACGGGCGTATTTGTCTGCTAAAAACAAGCAAATAATGCAATACAACATGTGTCCTATCTCTGTTAGTTTGGTGTCTCAGTCTGTATGTGATTTTTACAAAATACTTAATATTTTTCTAAGTAGCAAAGATATTGAGCTTAAACTTTGTATACATATTTGTTCCGTTATCATTTATCACTGTACGAAAAATTATAACATTATTTTAAATATTTTCAAAATGGCGGCTGTTTATAATTTTTAATGTGACATATCTCAAAACCGCTAACTTTACAAAAAAATTACAAGAGTCAAAAAAGTTTAATTTTTTTAATGAAAAACACAATGGTTTTTTAAATTTTCCCCATATCTTTAAAGATAGCCGAGATATTGGCTGAAAACGAAAAATGTATGATACAAGTGGTGTAGATCTAACACAAACATAAAGATTAAGGCAATACATTTTCCTTTTTTTTTAACTTCCCGCTACCAATAAAGGGAAGTTATGGATTTCGGTCCGATTTTCGAAAGTCAAGTTTTCATTAAATCTCCACGTTTCGAGGTCTCAGGAAGCCATTCTGACTATTCCCGCCGAGGTGTCCGACCGTGTGTGCGGGTGTGTGTGTGTGTGTGGATGTATGTGTGTAAATAAATTTTTGTCGTACAGTTTCTCAAAAACGAATCAACCGATTGAATTCTACGACATGTCATTCGAAAGGGTGTATCAAAACTTAGATCTGATTAGATTTGAGAGTTAATCCATCGAGCCAATCCGAAGAAATTTTAAAAAATAACCTACATTTTTTTTGGAATTTTTATGTTTTTTAAAAATAACTTTAAAGCGTGCAAAAAAATCATAATAAAACCATGTATACATTTTGTGTGCTTAAAAAACTGCGTCGACTGCTTTTTTGAAAATGAAAATCGGACGACGCATTCAAAAGTTATCGTTGTTTAAAAATTCACAAATTTTCGTTTTTTGGTATTTTTTGGTATTTTTTTAACATATCTTCCAGATTTCTCAACCAATCAATATAAACCTGTACATTTTCTTTTTGTGCTTTAAAAACTGCGTAGAATGTTTTTTTTTTAATGAAAATCGAAGGACGCATTCAAAAGTTATCGTTGTTTAAAAATTCACAAATTTTCGTTTTTTGGTATTTTAACAAAAAAACTCATTTTAAGCGTTTAAAATTCAAACTAAGCGGGAAGTTCTAGGGTTGGCCTGCACGATCAACCAATTTCCTGATTTTTACAATATCTTCGTTATCCTTTGAGCTACAGGCCAAATAAAAATAAACATAAATATATATATGTAAACTTTTTTGTCTCTTGTAATTTTTTAGTAAAGTTAGCGGTTTTTGAGATATTTGACATTAAAAATTATAAACAGCCGCCATTTTGAAAATATTTAAAACAATGTTGTAATTTTTCGTACAGTGATAAATGGTTACGCAAAAAATATGTTTACAAAGTTTAAGCTCAATATCTTTACTACTTCCAAAAATATTAAGTATTTTGTAAAAATCACATACAGACTGACAGACAGCAAACGAATAGAGATAGGACACATGTTGTATTGCATTATTTGCTTGTTTTTAGCAGACAAATACATCCGTGAAGTTTCGGACAGTTGAAGCTGGACACTCTGTATACTCAAAATAGCGATGACTAAAATGAATCATAAATTCATGGTGGGTACAGTACCACATTAGGACTTTGAGGCCCTAGGCCAAATTTTATCAGGGGTTTTTCTAATAGATTTTATGAAATATAAAAAGTTGATTAATTGGTATTGGCGAGTTAATATTAATTGACTACGTAGGGTAACTGAAGTAATACCTAGAAAAAGTAAAAGGTACAATAAAAGTAAGAAACTTTTTTAAACTTTTGAAATATTTTATATAGTGCTGCCGATAACCCAGTTCTAAATTAAACGCTCAGGGCCTTACGATTCTCCGTTTTCACTTGCACCACCTTGTCTTCCTCTATCGATTCTTCGGAAAAAATCCCAAATTGTTGGTCTTTCGGAAATTTGTTTGCTATTTTTCCGTTTCTACTATAGAACAAAATTGTTTTCAAACAAACGAGCTTGGCGAAATGGTCAGCTTGGAGTGAATTTTCAAAGAAAATTATTCTATTG
>JAGFPH010020220.1:0-14432 GCA_018207615.1 Philaenus spumarius
CGGTACTCATTGACCACTCCCGACCTTAGGTCTCACCATAAGAGTCATTGCAATAGCTCATCTTTCCTTGTTCAGGAAGATCCTTGTGCAGGATTACATCTGCAACACGTAATCCTTGTTCAGTCATAGAGCCACGATGGCCGTGGTTGTTAAGGCGTCAAAGCTTTATCAATCGTCATGGCAACCATCAATGGAAAAGTTCCGGGTTCAATTCCCATTGACCCCGAATAATTTTCTAAATGGTTTCTTAATAGACATCGTTGGCTGTGGTTCGGATTCCACGTAAAACTGTAGGTCCCGTCTTCATTAGCCTCAAGTGTAAAACAGCAGGACGTTAAACCAAAAAAAAAAAAAAAATTTAATTGTTCAGTCATAAGGCCTGACAAATTAATCAAAATGAAGAAGTGCGCCTAGTTGATTTGATATGGCAGCTATTTGAGACTCAAGCGGGCAGAAGAAGAAATGTCTCCACTGCACGTCGGGGAGGAAGGGCAAACAATGCTCTCCGCCTGTCAGGACATGACCATTTTCAATGTGGCATAGTGGACGAAAAGAAAATGCTTGGTATGTGCATACACTTCAAAAACAGAGCCAAAGAGAAAAGGTACTGCGTATGATTGCGCAAAAATATTGAGAAATTTGAACCAAGTCTTGGCTGTTGGAATACTTTTTAACCTAAACGAAATGTGTTTTATAATCTGTTTCAGTATAAATTATTAATAAAAAATGTCTACAAATGAATGTGTTACTATGTTAATTTCTTACATTTCACTAAAATGCAAAATGAGTTTGATCTATGTTATTTTGTCATTTTAGTATGTATCAATAAAATGTTAAGTAATTAAAACAGAACAAAATTTTCACTCCTTAAACGCTGAGCTGTACTCTTGTACAGATGTCCGTACTGCTAAATAGGTTAACGATATTAAAAATGAGTGCGGTATACTTTCAAACTTACCGCAAGATAATTTTGTTTCTGTCCTTAGATTGATCTCACCTAACAAATGAGATGTTACAGGATCAAGTGATAAAGTAAAATCAATATCTTCTCCATCCTGTTCAACACTAGACTCAATGGCCGTTCTGACGTAATCAAATTTAAATGATTCGCTTTCTACGTCATCGGAGGATTCAAAATCATTGTCGTAAATAAATTTCTTCAATAATCTAGACACTGATGAACGGTCTTCCTCCTCCATTTGTGTAAATTCTGAAGTTTCGCTAAAACATAACAAACACGGTAATACAGACAGAAAAATTAAAAATCTATGGTTGCTAATTATTGTATACAAGAAATGTGAAATGCTGGGTGATTTTGTTTGTTGTCCTAAACAGATGGATTATAATAATGTTTCCCGTAAGAAATGATGGTCCACAGCTTAGAAACAGGTTCCTGGCCGATTTGAAACAATTTCAAACACAAATGATCTTATAAAAAATTATAATTTAGTGAAGTTTATAAAAAAGCTGATTACTTCCATTTAATAAGTTACCAGTGGAGTAATGACTTTGGTGCAAGCAGGGCAGTGGCCCAGAATCCACTAAAAGCCACATAGAAAGATTAAAAATTATATGAAATAAATTACTATTTTGTGTGTACCTATACGTGAAAAATAGGATCTCCAAAACAATTAAACCTACTAGGTAAATCAAATACAAGCGGGACTGAGATTTGTTTAAATTTCAGAGGGGTCAGGCCTGGGTAGCCTGGGCTGTTAGGAAGCGGGTAGACATGACCCCAATTTGGTCAGGTTAGTGTTAAAGAATACCTGAGTGAACGAGAAGTGCACGTCTTCGTGGAGCAACGGATTATTATTAAGTTTTTAGCTAACGAAGGCGTAACTCCAACCGAAATTTTATGGAGGTGGAGGCCCATTTTGGGGATAACACGTTGTCAAGGACCTTTGTCTTTGTCCGGCATAAGGAGTTCTCCGAAGGGAGAGAAAGGGTCGAGATCAGAGCGACGATCATCCCCCCGAAGGAAGAGTGTTAACGAAGGCAAGGTGGTTGGGAATCTCGTTGAGGCCTATAGACGCATAACCCTTGAGAAAATCTACAAGGAACTGAACATTAGTTACAGGAGTGCCCAAGAGATAGTGACAGTCGGCCTCGGGTTTCATAAAGTGTCCGCTAGATGACATTTCGGTGGACGAGTTTGTGATCCAATGGCTAAGTGTCCGCCCTGCTAGATGAAGGGATTAAAAAGCTAGTAACATGTTGAGAAAATGAATTTCTAAGGCGGGAGTTGAGTAGGCAAATAATGTTTTTCGTAGATTTTATAAAATAAAACCAGAATTAAATAAAAATCAGTCCTGTTTATATTTCATTCGTCCTTGTATTCGATTAAAATCAAACCCAGTAAATATTTAATGGTTTTGGTTGGTATCTTAAATAGTTAAATTAAAATAATTAAAAAAACTGTTTGCTTGATAACTTTTCTTTTATATGTTGTGTAGAAAGTGAATTTATTTTAATTTTACAATTGACAGCTGCATATTAAATTTTAACTCACCTTGGTTTTCTCATGCAGGACTCGTACATCTGCTTGGAGAATGTTTTTTTAATATCAGAAGTTCCACCTATATCGTTATCCTAAATACAAAGAGTGAGTAATTATCATTATAGATATTCATTTAAGGTGATACATGGTTTAGTTTATTTAGGTAATTAATTTACAATCATTCAAAAATGAAAGACTGAATATTTAAATATCGGTATTTGAATTAATTCGAACTTTTAGGACTTGAACACAGAATCCCACAACTAATACGTTTATTAACTCAAACGTGTTTCAACTCTTCTTTCAAACTCTTAGTTATAGTTTGATTATTGCAGCTCGTGCAACACTGAAGATGGTGACTTTGTTGTTGAAACACATTTAAGTTAATTTAAGTTTTTTAGTTAAAGTTAGTTTAAGTTTTTTTTCTATCAAGTATATCTCCTCACAAGTCAAGCTCAATATTTATTTATGAACGGTATAATTTAATATCATATGTTTTCAAGGTCAAATATTTTCATTGGTCTATAAACACACAAAGCCATTGTAAAGTGGTTATGATCGCCAAGGATTTACTTGCGAATATTCTTGTGGTGAGCTTATTTTTGTTGGTAATCATCAACATTTCAAACTAGGGGCTATGCCCCTGGACGCTTCGCGTCCCAACCCCGCCTGGGCCTTCAACCTCAGATGGCTGCTTCGCTTCGCTCGCAGTTGGAAAATTCGCTAAAGAATCTCGTTAATCTTTGGCTCGTTTGTACATAGGTGACCGAGCACAAATCAGCTGTTTTATTTGGCAGCTGACTCACACTCATTAAACATTATCTCCATAAGATTAATATGGGAAATTTGATGGATTGTTTGGCGGAGCTCCTTCTCGGGTTAATAGCGGCTAAAGGGATGATTGGATCTTTAATCTGACGGAAAATCTCTTCTTTGAAATTAAATTTTCTACAACTTTTGTATTTAACATTTTCTGCTATCTCTTACCGTTTTCTTACTAAATGCGCTCAAAGTGGGAAAATGAAGAAATAGCTAAAAAATCTTTCCCGCCCAAAATGTGCTTCCAAAATTTAAAAATGTTAAATTCTGGCAATTTTCCCAAAAGTTTCTCGTCGAGAGCTGTAATTCAAGTATGAGGTCAAGGGGGGTACGATTACGGGAAGTGCCTAATAATTAATGTCAGTGAATCGGTGAAATCGTCTAGCTTTAAGGACTTTGGGCGGAGCCTCCCTTCTCGGATAATAGTGGCTAAATGGATAATTGGATCTTGAATCTGACGGAAAATCTCTTCTTTGAAATTAAATTTTCTACAACTTTTGTATTTAATATTTTTTGCTATCTCTTACTAAATACGCTCAAAGTGGGAAAATGAAGAAATAGAAAAAATCGAAAAAATCTTTCCTGCCCAAAATGTGCTTCCAAAATTTAAAAATGTTAAATTCTGGCAATTTTCCCAAGAGTTTCTCGTCGAGAGCTTTAATTCAAATATAAGGTTGACGGGGTTCCGATTACGGGAAGTGCCTAATAATTAATGTCAATGAATCAGTGTTACCGTCTAGCTTTATATAAGTAGATGAACAAACTTCAACATATTTGCCTCTAGTAAATGTGATGTTTATAGCTATAACTGTAGATTTCCTTGTCTCGATTTTGTGGCTTGAGACTTGTGTTTGAAATTCTGAAACTTCACAAGTAAAAAGTAGTTTTACTGCTGTGTCGAGAGAAGTTGAAATAACTCGATCTCACAAGTGAACCGGTGACGTGAGTTGAGCGAATTTTCTAAATTAAGTTTGTACGTTTTAGAGTTTCAACCAACTGTTTGGGAAATTGGTTTACTCACGAAGGTGCTGAATAACTGCCTGCGTATACAAAATAAATTAGTAGACACTTGTTTCCACTTCAACCACCAGCCCCGGCTCATACGCCGCTATGTTCTGCTCGCAGCGAACAAACTCACTTCGCGACCGTCGGACTCGGATCAGCAGCTGCCACCAAGATAAAATTTCCCACATGGATTTAAATCGCCTATTTTGATGGTATTTTACTTTTCGATTACTTTTGAGGGAACCAGACAGGCTATAAGGTCATGTAAAAATAACAAAATGTGCAGAATTATCTCCTATATTAAGTTTTTTAGATAAACCCCCAACAAAGTTTCATTCTAGTAAGAAAAATCACAAAAAATGTTTACTTCCGGTCAAAAAACGAGTTTCCAGTTTTTTAATTTTTTTGGCTAGCAAACTTATCCGAGCGACTTAGAAAATCAACGTGTTGCGACGGGCTGGCTTCGCTCAGCTCGCGCAATTCACGAATTATTAAAAATAATTTTTGTAAATAAAATCGTAAAATTTACTAAGTCTTTAAGACAGGCTTATTCAGTGTTAGACAAGCCTAGAAGGCAAGGTCCAGAACGACTCGTTCAGGCCAAATGTATAATGGCCCGGGCAGGTTCATTAAAACAATAGAAAAATTAAATATTAAACAATAGTTGATATTTTCATATCATTGTATAAAGAAATTAAATGGATCAATTTATATAAGTAAAGTTTTTTGATAAAATGAAAGGTGTAAAAATTATGCGTAAAACAAGAGTAACACAAAAAACCGAAATTGGTAATTTTGAGAATTTGAAAAAAGTAAAAAGTGTAATGTATAGATAATTAACGTCATTAAAAGTTAACAGAAACAGATTTTGATAAATATTGAATTTTGAAGAATAAATATCAAATTGAAAGTAAATTAATTAATAAGAGGTAAATTATAATGAATTAATGTTAAGAGCAATGAAATATAATAACAGCTAATTAAAATTAGAATATATAATGTTAATAGCTCACGAGTATTAACGTATTTCAGTAAAAATAGAAAGTATAGGCCTAAAAAGGCCTAAACAGAGTTTACATTAACGGCAATTGCCAAAATATGATAACCGGTAATGTAAAGGCTCCAGAGAGATAGATATACATAGTAAAATAAATCCATTATAATTAAAGTACCCAAAATGAATTTTTTCGGAAAACCAAAAGTGTCAGAACTCGAGAACTAAAAGTGGTAGAAACATAAGAAAAACATTAAAACAATCGTTGGGTCTATAGGGACAAATAACATTAAGAAAAATGCCGGAAAACCGAAATGCGAAAAACGCGAAAAATAGTAGATACCGAACCGGAAGTCCTACAGCTTCAATTCGAGTTTGCTGATGATCCAGAAATTGTCCAGAACAACAAACCGAAGAGATATCCAGAATCCAGCTACGGGATCGGGAATTATAGGAAATCAGTAAAAACTAGTGCATTTCTGACTGACCAAAAATGACAGGATTATTTCTTCGAAAGGACAGGAATTAGTTTGAACCGACACAAGATAAGCTGACTCCGCCCACTAGCCAGTGGTGGTAAGAACCTAAAATACATACTAAATATTAAATAATAATAAATCGTCGTAATTAAAATTTATTAAATGATTAACTAATAAAACTAATTATCCTGGGATCAGGAAAAATAATTAAAAAATTCTCCTTCAAGAATCAACGAAGATAAACACCTTTAAAGTAAGGGAAACGAAGGGAATTTATTTGAACTAAATGGCAGTAGAATTTTCCCTCGATAGGGAGAACCGAAAAAGATGCGGGTCAGATCGCGAGTCTCATAATGTACTCCGAGGAAGTCACCACGCTACTCGTATATTAAAATTGTTTTACGTAACCTAACACAATAGATACGGTTACAGCCTTCAGGACTACAGCAGGACTTATCCAAGTAAGGGTTATTTATTCGAACCCTGGAGGAAACCAGACGATCAACAAGACTGTCAGTGCAGGGACCGAGCGACTTCAGACGAGCCTAGGACATCTCTGAAGTTCATGGTACATAATTCAGGGATATATCACACGTCATCGGCGTAAGAGTCAGCAGTAACTCCTAGACCTACAGGAACTCCAAGGGGAACGCTAAATAAACTCTCATAAGGTACAGTCAGTGATAGCTTTTCAAGCATACATTGCATCGTTGGCCCAATTAGAAATTTTGTTTATTTTAATTTCATCGATAACGTAACTAAGTTTTTATAAATATTAAAGTCCTTTTTTATCTATCTCTCACAGCAGTCTACGTTACAAATTGCATACTTTATTGTTAAATTCTGTCATAATTCTGAGGTATAGAATAAGAAATATATTTTATTTTGTAATTATACAATTTTCATATTAACGTCGCATTGAGTAATTATTCAGAATAAATGTATATAATTTGCTTGAATAATAATTAAAAAATCCAGAAGCCAGTTGGCTCTGTTCAAAGTATATAAATTCTTATTATTTATAATAATAGTAGTCCTGAACCAGCTGATAATCGTAGTCTATGTGTATATATATAAATATATTCAAAAGATATTACTTGTTATAAAGAGGGTAATACATTCTCCAAATGGTACGACCCTGACAAGAGTCGAGGTTCTTTACAGGCAAACATTAACGTAGCTTCCTTTCAAATAGTAAGAAATACTGTCCGCAGGTAAAAAATAGTAAAAAGAGAGCTGGTCAGATCGTCGCAGGTGGCTTTCGGCAGTGGAAGTCGAAAGCGGATCGTTGCAGTGTGTACTAAATTTGGGCTAAATCGGATGTAAAATGTGACCGTTTGAGTGTGAACACATATATATAATTTTTAATAACACCCCAAAACATAATTTGTGGACCATGATCAGTGCTCATTGACCACTCCCAACCTTAGGCATCATCATAAGGAGGATCACTGCAATAGCTCATCTTTCCTATGGATATTCACTAATAAGTTAAGTATTTGTTTTTGCTTATATGTATAGGTGTTAAAGGGTAGTGTACAACCGGGCAGATGGTCTTATGACCATTGCTCTCTTCAGAGTCAAGAAAGTAAAAATTTCAATTGTTTATTTAGGTGTTTAAGTAAAATTTGTGTTAAACCTTGAGTTTTTATATGATTAAAGCATATTCTCATTAATTCACATTTCCTGGAGAAATTAATTTTAACAACCAAGATGGGTAAAACCTGTTAGGGTTGTTGGTAAATAGCAGCAACCCAATAAGAACTTAATAAGAAAATTATTAATAATAATTTAAAAACATAAAATAAAATAATTACATAAAAAAATCTCAGTAAAGATAGCTGCGGCAGATATTATTTCAACAGGAAGTTGTAACGGATGTATCAGCTTTAATTACTTAGGACACAAATACACAGCTATGCGTTATTCATTGTGAATCAACGAATGCAGGTACGCAGCAAACAATACTGCCAAATATGTTAAAGCCAATCAGAACAATCCATATTTGAAATTATCCAATCAGAGAAGAATACAAAAATGCGTGAAATCTTTATTTCAAATCCCACCTCTTTAGGTGGGAGATTTGGAGGAAAAAACGTGGTCTGTAAAAAAGAAACCTTCAAGTGAGAAACGCCGGGAGTAGACATTTCAAAATGCATTAGTAGAATTTTATCATCATCATTTCGTCATCAAACAGAACCATTATTTGAGTGCGAAATTATCCAACGGAAGTCATGAATTTATTAGAATTACAACAATGAATTCAACAAAGTAAAATTACCAAAGGAGTGCGTTAAAATCAATTAAGTGCAGTGTTTAGTGAAAATAAATATAAGTCAATAAGTGCCTAATGTGTGGGAAAATAAATAGAAGGAAAATTATGTAAGTAGCTTTTAACCAATCATTAATGTAAGACAGATCTCGAGGGTTAGTAGAATTATCAAACGAAATCATATTCTAGTTTATATTGTAATAATTAAAAGTGTAATTTTGTGGGTGAAGAAAAGTATTAGGAGTAGGGACCTTTTCAATAAGAATTAGCTGATAGAGGGTTTGATTAAAGCACCTCAAAAGCAATTAGAATTGGTTCGGATATCATTAGGTAGATTTGTAAATAATCTAGCTGAGAAACCAGAAGGTAATTTATATTTCAATCGAATTTAAAAAAGCGTTACTATGCAATTAAAAATTCACTATGTTTTATAAATTTCAATCATATTAATAATGAGTTAAATTACAAATGTGTTAATGTTTTAAAGCATTCATTTAGATATCACTGTTGAAAAGGAGTATATTCAAGGTAAGACTAATGGTGTTGGAATTTAGAATAGTTGTTACATTTTCTACTAACTATTAAGGAATTAATATTATAAATTTGTTCTGTTAATAGTATGTTTTATTTGAGAATGGCCAACTCAAATTTCAACTTTTAATTGTTTTATAATTTGCATCTTACTGAATTATTTACTGTAGAAATTATTTGAAAATTTTAAGAATATAACAAACAATATTGCGACAAGCTCTGTAATTATTTCAGCCTAGATTCATTTGTCGTTAGCCCACATGCCAAGCTAAAATTATTTTGATCTGTAACAATTATCTGGTGGAGCCTCCAAAACTTTAAAATATCATAATTCAAAACACCTTGAAAACAGAATAACTTACATAACCTTACAAACCATTATTAATATTTTAACTCTCTAATGACCACATCTTTTTTGATTAAATGCATCACCTTCCACTGACAATTATTTCATTAAAATCAAACTAAAATCTGCAAAATCAGTTTTTAAACAATTTTATTTTGTATTTATGTAAAATTTTAAAAAGCCAAAAACGTATGAATTTAATATATTTTACTTGAAATAACACTCAAAATTTGTTTCATCATTGTGCTTTAGGAACTATTAGGGTTTGAACTTTTAGCTCCTTTATCCCGGGTTCAAACAACAAGTTAAATCAGTACCGGGAAGGAACAGATCAATAACAATGCATCAGTGGTTCAGTGGTAATAGGCTACTTATCTTTATAATAATCTTTTTATTTCAATATTGTATATTATACAAATTTCCCGGTTTGTAACTTCAATTTATAAATAAACAGAGGTACAATGAAATGGTCTAATCACTTAATAACACAAATTGAGTACCGGTACATATGAGTATTTAATTATTGACCAGCTAAAGTGTGACAATAGCTAACTTTTAAAATACGATTCGGACAAAAATGTTTAAATAGAACATCTGCCCTTAATTTTTGATATCTTTTGGACTGTGTATAAATTTTTTCAAAATCCGCCATTTTGAATCTAAAGTGGCGGCCAACTTCATTTTTTTAAATGGAAACCCCAAATTTGTATGACATTTTTGGATTTTATGGACAATTTAAAATTTTTGTTCTTTACATTTTTGTTCAAACCTAACGGTTCTCCTGTAAAATGAAGTCAAAGTTTCATTTTCTTACAGCTAATCACTCGTAAAGGTTACAATAACCAATGTAAACCATGCTTCAGACAACAAACCTTTTTTAAATCAAATTAGTACAATAAAATATCAAACCATCACTCTCCCATAAAATTTAATTAAAGCTTTCAAACACAATTGAGCAATTTAGGACACATACTAAAACTAGTATTGTTAAAGTGGTTTGTATTTAAACGCCTTTGAAATAAAGCAGTCACGCTGGTTATCTTTTTACAACAATGCAACAGCTGTTTGTGGAACACAATTTTCTTTGTAAAGTCAATACCTAACAAATTAACAAATTTCTTAATTACTAAAACAGTGATTTCTTTACTTAGGCCTAATGAATGGTGATTGATTCGTATGGGATGATTGATGGATGATTACAATTTTGAACTTACTTACGCTAAAATGTTCTACTTAAAATAAGATAGTCCTTTGATAATTTTTTTTTATTGAGGAAGTTAATGATGTTATTTGGTGGGTAATTTTGAAGAGGTATAAAGTTTATAATGGAGAGCCTGCAGATCTGATGTGTTGGAATGAATAACAGCTATTATAGTTGACTCACCCAAATGGCTTGGTGGATATTATAATTTGATTTTTTTTTTGTAATATTGTACTTGATATTATTTATTAACCCTTTGCACTCTGGTAGGATTTTTAATAAAAGTCCTCTGGGCTCGGATGGGCCAGTAGTGCTGGCCACAGTCATTTCTTTATCAAGTCTGAATTGTTTTTGCAAGTTACGTTCCTCTCAGCTCGGATGGCCAGCAGTACTGGACAAGGTAAAATCCCTCGAACGCCCGGATGGCCAGCAGGACTGGCCACACAAATGATCTGCATTAATTTATTTTTAGTAGTTTTATTTTGTCTGGATTATGCTGTAATCTAGAGTCCCAATCTTAATTTAATTAATTCCCGCTTTTTTTCTGGTCTGTGTTGTATCAAAACGGAGCAATATTCGTTACATTATAACCTTACCAGCAGTTTAAATTTACGTTGCAGTGGTCTAGGCTAGTGTTTTAAAGTTTGAAATAATTTAATACAACAAAAGTTAATTAGTTTATTATAGGTTTTAAGTGTTTTTTTTGTTAACAAGTTCTTAATTTTATTTTATTTTAAATTACCTAAAAATGTTGTTCAATAAGTTGTATACAATGGACCCAATGGTTTATTTTATTCATTAAAATATATTATAACTATTTATTTACAGTTAAAACAAAAACTCACCAATAACAATATAATATATCTACTTTATTGTATGGCAAAATAAAAGACTTACTAAAAGCCCACGATTTTGTTAAACAAGAAATAAATACCCACTAGCAACATTTCAGAATGTAGTGAAAAATAATTCAGAGCTGTTGACGCCGCAAGGTCAAATTAGCGGCAGAGCTGACAACAGTATCGTAAGCGGCCAGTCAGTCTGGCCATCCGAGCTGTGAGGATGTTTAATTCAATAAATATTCAGAGCTGACTGAGAATACCGTATGGCCAGCAGTACTGGCCAACCGAGCGCAAAGGGTTAACTTTGTTGGTATAACATATTATTTCTTCTTGCTTCACAATCTAGCAGATTTATGTGGTATATTTTAAATTATCTGCCATAAAATAAAAAACAAACTGTTCTCAAACAAAGCTGGTAACAAACTCTTCACCATTAATTACCTTCTTCTTCCTCTCTACTACAACTATGCTTCCTATTCTTCCTCCTCAACGTTATTATTTCTTATCTTTCCTTTTACATTATGTTGGCCTACACTTAAGCCTATATGGTTTTTACAAACTTGATGAGATCTTATTAATAATGTTTTTTTGAAATAGTATTTGAGTATAAATGGGCTATGTGTTTCTTTTTTATGATTATGAGTATCAGGGACTGATGACTAATGAGATGATCCCTGATATGATGTACTAACTGCTTATGAATAAACACCAATTTTTGGTATCTTCCTTTACATCTTACATTTATTTACACAAGTTATCTGAGCTCGTAAACACGCCTCTCCCTAACATTAGCTAATAAAAATAATATCTATTACAATTCCTATACCAGGTATTGAGTTTACAAGACAGACTGGATGTACAATATTGACAGTTAAAGCGAGTTAAGTTCATGTTATCAACCCGAAAACTCTGAATTCAACATGACTTTAACAATAGACCAAAAGACTCTGTTTTGCTCACTCAATGTGCTGCCTTCAATACGTTCTGGTCCTTCCTTCACTAGTGGCAATTCTTCCGGACGTTCCAACGGTCCAAACTTTGGTCTGTGTAGAGATCCCTGCGAAGCTAACTCGCCCCACAATGTCGGATTCTCTTGGCCTCTTGTTCCACACAAAACTGGCTGAACTCGCAGCTCGTCGGTTCACTGGTCACACGACCACTCCACTCTGGCCGACCACCCTACACTCTGGCCCCAGATTCTAGATTCGGATTACCTATATGACCCGTCTAGCTTCCTGTTGACATCACCAACAAAACAATCGCTGCTTCAGTTGTTTTGTTCCTCGTTGAACGACCTCTTACGCATCGGAGTATACATTTCCGGATCCATGTTATACTTCCTGGTCTATCTTGCTGGTCAATACCTTTACATCAAATACACTGACTCTAATAATTAATATAACTAAACCTATCCAGACTAATCCTAACAGAACATAAAAGTTTTAAGAGGCAGCTGATTAGTGTGATTAGCTGATTAGTGGTTTATTAAACTGGCTCGACCAGTTAGCTACAGTTCCGTAGGTTCGGACCTTAGTTATTTGCGTTCAATTTACTTGCGCTGTAGGTATGTAATGTATAAAAAGGCAAATAACTAACTGTACGCTCAATTGCATGTGAACTTGAGCAAACATAATTCCTTCGGATGAATGACCTTACCTGAGTCGCAGAGTTGACACTGCTGCAGATTTCAAGGTCTTTCAATTTGTTTGAAGGCTCGTCAGTACTGAACATATCTAGAAATACATACAAAATTTCACTTTAGTCAATCGTATTTAAAAACTGGTGAAACAATGATGACAAGTAGTCATAAATATCGGAGTTTTAACGTTTTGTAGTATTTATTACATTTAACTTATAATAATAAACAATAGGCCTACAGCAAATGAAAGAGCAACTGAAACAGTTTTGTTGGTACACCTGTGCGAGTGCGCTGCTTCCTTTGTCTTCCGTTAGAAAGTGCTAGTAGCAAAGTTAGCGAATAGTGAACAGAAAGACTTTTGTGCTTTACAGTTTATAAGGACTGAATCTGTAGTTACAGTGCAACAAACATTCCGCATTAAGTTAAAATGTAATCCTCAAAGTGATTTCACCTAAGTTTCATGTGAACACTCATAATGTCCGCTTCTGGGGGTCAGTGAATCCCAATGAGATGGTACAGTTGCAACAAGATTCCCCAAAACTGAATGTTTTTTTTTGCCATATCCCGGAGGAAAATTTATGGGCCTTTCTTATTTGCTGAAACAACTGTAACCGCTGTTTCTTATCTTGATGCGCTACAACTATGGCTCTTTCATCAATTGGAAGAAACTGGACCGCAGAACTTTATTTGGCAGCAAGATGATGAAGTGCCTCACTGGTATAACTCAGTACGCGATTGGTTAAATGATGTTGTAGCCGACCTCTGGATTGGCTGCAAAGGGCCAGATGACACAGAGCTTGTTTCGCATGTCCTCCACGTTCATCCGATCAGACGCCATGTAATTTTTACTTTGGGGGTTCATAAAGGATGATGTGTTTGCGCCTCCACTACCGGCTGACATGGCCTGACTTAAGAAACATGATTGACACAGTTGTTGCAACAATTACTCTAGACACACTGTACAAGGTTTGGGACGAACTCGATGTGTACCATGTGACGAATGGTAGTCACATTGAACACTTGTAGGAAAAACTGTTTGAGTTGCTCTTTCATTTCATGTATTATTGACCGAGCGTAAGCGAGGTCTCCGTTTTAACTCGACCGTTCGGCATTTCGTCTGTGTGTCTGTTTGCCTGTGTGTCTGTCTCACGATTACGGCCAAACGCCTTGACCAATTTTGATGATTTTTTGCATCAATGTTCCTTATTCCTAAGCCGAGCCATGTATATATACGGTTTTTTTCCATTTTTCATTTTTAACCCCTTAAATAATATAAAAATGGCGGCCGGACCGTTTCTCTCAGTGTAAGCTTTTTTCCAAAGCCAGCTTGTGGCTTAACCGTAAGTCAAATTTAAAAACTAATAACATTTTGCTAAAAGAAAATTAAATTTTAAACAAAATTGTATTCTTGATTTTTTTCCGTATCTCTAACGGTAAGCTCACAAAATGGCCGTAAACTTAGAATTTGTTAAAAATCGTCCGAGTTTTTGTATTTCAACCATGTTTTTATACATTTATTCTAAACCAATTCAAAAGTTTTCCATAGCTTTTTTGTAGATAAATGTTTAAAGAATTCATATATGCCAGTAAAAAAATTATTGAAGTAAAATTAAGAAAGTTATTAGCTCAAGAAACAATCACGTTCAGTAACGAAAGGAAAATGTTTAACTTTATTCCTACATAAAAAGTAGTAAAAATTATTGTAATTTTTTTCATAAATGTAAAAAAGTTTCGTAATTTAGTTCTAAATAGAATTGTATAAAAATATTTATCAATTTCTAATTTCTTATTTTGAAAACACCAG
>JAGFPH010020221.1:2455-13932 GCA_018207615.1 Philaenus spumarius
ACTTGAATTAAAGCTCTCGACGAGAAACTTTTGGGAAAATTGCCAGATTTTAACATTTTTTTATTTTGGAAGCACCTTTTGGGCGGGAACGATTTTTTCGATTTTTCAATTTCTTCATTTTTCCACTTTGATTGTGTTTTGTAAGAAAACGGTAAGAGATAGAAAAAAATGTTAAACACAAAAGTTTTAGAAAATTTAATTTCAAACTAACTATTTCCCATCAAATTGAAGAGCCAATCATCCGTTCAGCCGCTATTCACCCAAGAAGGAGCTCCGGCACACAATCCTTCAAATTTCCCATGTTAATCTTATGAAGATAATGTTTAATGAGTTTGAGTCAGCTGCCAAATAAAACAGCTGATTTATGCTAGGTAATCTATGTACAAACGAGCCAAAGATTAACGAGATTCTTTATCGAATTTTCCAACTGCGAGCGAAGCGAAGCAGCCATCTGAGGCCGAAGGCCGAGGCGAGGTTGGGACGCGAAGCGTCCAGGGGCAGAGCCCCTAGTAATATATAAGGATGTTTAGGAATGTTCTAAAGGTTAACTGTCTACAATAATTATTCCAAGAAAATATATTGTTGTTTTATTTAAGTGAGGTCTAGCATTGTAGTTTTCTCGGCCTTTTTATTTCCTAGCATAACCAAATTCTCTAAACTATTAAGAACGAACAAGTTTCTCCAAGTAAATATATGTACTTTACCAACACAAGACTCTACAAACTTACCTTACGTTATAAAATGCAATCACCTACCCCCCCCCACCCCCACCGTTAATGGCGGCTTATCCGCACAGTTACACTCTAAGGGATGCCCATTAACTTAATGTCCTATTTGTTCTCCATTACGGGATGGGGATTAAATCTCAACCAATGTTTCTGAAACTTACATTTCCTTTTAGTAAAGTTTTTACGGCCGGTAAGGGACTTAAGTAGTAAATGTATTGAGCTGATTCCAATTTTATTTCTTCTCATGTAGTTTCCAAACAAAACTTTTTGAAAGTACGGTCTATGAAATCGATATAACTCATCTCAGCGCTGTGTGAAAGCCTTTCAAATTGGACAATTTGTTTTGTAGGGGAGTTTTGCATTATAAGTGTAACTTTATTAAACAGCAGTTTTAGTATCATCTATCAATACTAATTTTATAGAGGTAAATTTTGTTTGTTTGTTTGTATGTAGGGGGTAATCTCTGGAACTACTGAACCGATTGAAAAATTAGTTTTACTAATAAAAATCTACACTATCCCTGAGTAACATATGCTATAACTAGCTTTGATTTAAGAGTTGAAACAATCCCTAAACAATACATATAATATTAATTCTTATACTTTACTTAAAGCTAGAAAGCTGAACTTTTGTACATTTATTTCTTACAAGATACACAGAAAAAGTAATCTAGGTTTGCATTTTGTCGCGTGCTGCTAAGGGGTAAAAATGTGATAACAACTCCTAAAACAATAAAAATTTATATTTATATTTTCCTTAAAGTTAGTGAGCTGAAAATTTTTACATTTATTTCTTACAAGGAACATAAGAAAAGATCATAGATTGACATTTTGTCGCGTGCTGATAAGGGGTGAAAATTTAGTAACAATCTCTATAAAAAAAAGGTTGATTGTTATACTTTCCTTAAAGCTAGAGAATAAACCCTTAATAAATTAAGGAATTTAAAAATAAGAAACCACTATGTTTCATCCTAATTAAAATAAATAAGACATATTAGAATTTAATAGTAGGGCCTATTTATATAAAACTAGCTGACCCGTACGGCGTTGCCCGTGGTGGTTGGTATTTTCAGTCTTTTTAACGTAATTGTATTCTTTTTACGTTTTCAGTCAGTGAGTGGTATTTGGCTTTTATATATATAGATCTTAAATAATAAAAGCACTATTGTCATAATAATAAAAGATCTGAAATTATGATTTTAGTAACTTTGATCCCCCAAACCCCCCCTAAAATTTCGAATATTTTCAAACCCTTTCTTATTGAGCACCTATGGCCCTAGAGGAAGCTACATACCAAATTTCATTCCAATCCATTAAGTATTTTTGAAGAAGTCGTTTTTTAATAACTTTGATCCCCCAAACCCCCCTAAAATTTAAAAATTTTTCAAACGATTTCTTAGTGATCATCTATGGCCCTAGAGGAAGCTACATACCAAATTTCATTCCAATCCATTCGGTAGTTTTGAAGAAATCGTTTTTTAACAAGTTTGATCCCCCCAAACCTCCCCTAAAATTTCGAATTTTTTCAAAACCTTTCTTAGTGAGCACCTATGGCCCTAGAGGAAGCTACATACCAAATTTCATTCAAATCCATTCGGTAATTTTGAAGAAATCATTTTTTAATAACTTTGATCCCCCAAACCCCCCTAAAATTTCTAATTTTTTCAAAACCTTTTTTAGTGAGCACCTATGGCCCTAGAGGAAGCTACATATCAAATTTCATTCCAATCCTTTCGGTAGTTTTTGAGAAATCGTGATGAGTGAGTCAGTGAGTCAGTGGGTTTTGGCTTTTATATATATAGATTGTAGGCTCTGTACATTTACTATTTGTTTAAAATCCCTAACGACATAGACCCGGTTAGATATAGTTTCTTGTTTGTATGCCTAAGTAATTTCTTCTAAAGAACAAAGTAAACAAAAAAGACTGTAAAACATAATAATAAATTTTCAACTTCTATCCTCAAAACAGACTTTATAGCCTACATTAGTTCTATAATAGTTTGAAAGTACCTATAAAGGTTCAAGTAAGTATGCACATTCAATTTAATATTAATTACTAACAAACGGTACCAGATAACTGCCACATACTTTCTCCCAGTTGAAACTTTATACCTTCCCAAGAGTAGCATAGGATAGGAGGTGGTTATTTAGAATTGCAAAAGTAGGAAAATGTTATCATGGAAAATATTAGATGCATAACACACATCCATATTATGTTATTATATTATATTATTATTATTATTATTTATACTCTTCAATAGATTTCGAACAAATGTGCACCAAACATGTCAATTAGGCCTGAATAGATGCACGAAAAAAGGTTTTGACCATTTTTGAAAAACAACCCCCTTTTTGGCCAAAAACCCCCAAAAATCAGTTATTATTATTACCTAAACGAGAATTTTTAGAAAGATGCAGTTTTCTCAAATAAGCCAAACTTAATCAAAACCGTTAGAGCCATTTTTGAGAAATTTGGATTTTTCTCGTTTTTGGCCATTTTTGGGGGGTAAAACCTCTTAAAAATCCAAAATTTGAAAAAAAAAAACGCATGGAGATATTCCAGAACTACACCTACATCCCAAATTTCATCAAAATCGGACCGTAGGTATGGTCTCCAGCTCTGTACACATCCTAACAGACACACGGACAGACATCACCAAAAAACCCCTTTTTTGGGTTCAGGGAGTACCAAAACAAATAATATTTTTCGAAAAAATATTATTCTTGATTTTTCTTTATTTTAACTCATAGAACCATTTCCCGAAGTTTTTAACACATGGTTCTGACCTCACTATATATATTTTTTAATGACACGACAAAACGTTTTCTGGGGAATATGATCGGTGCTCATTTACTACTCCCGACCTTAGGTCTCACCATAAGGGTCACTACAATAGGTCATCTTTCTCTATGGAATTTCCTATGGAATTTCTCTTATAAATGTGATACAACCTGTGACAAAATGTCCTTAACTTTTATATCAAACTAGCTGACCCGTACGGCGTTGCCCGTGGTGGTTGGTATTTTCAGTCTTTTTAACGTAATTGTATTCTTTTTAAGTGTTCAGTCTGTGAGTGGTATTTGGCTTTTATATATATAGATCTCAAATAATAAAAGCACTATTGTCATATTATATAAGATCTGAAATTATGATTTTAATAACTTTGATCCCCCCAATTCCCCCCTAAAATTTCTAATTTTTTGAAACCCTTTCATAGCGAGCGCCTATGGCCCTAGAGGAAGCTACATACCAAATTTCATTCCAATCTGTTCGGTAATATTGGAGAAATCGTGATTTAGTAATTTTTACCCCCTAAACCCCCCTAAAATTTAAAATTTTTTAAAACCATTTTTTAGTGAACACTTATGGCCCAAGAGGAAGCTACATACCAAATTTCATTCCAATCCGTTCGGTACTTTTGAAGAAATCGTGATTTAATAACTTTGATCCCCCCCCAAACCCCCCCTAAAATTTCGAATTTTTTGAAACCCTTTCTTAGCGAGCTCCTATGGCCCTAGAGGAAGCTACATACCAAATTTCATTCTAATCTGTTTGGTAATTTTGGAGAAATCGTGATTTAGTCATTTTTATTGAAGAAGTCATTTTTCAATAAATTTGATCCCCCCAAACACCCCTAAAATTTCGAATTTTTTCAAACCCATTCTTAGTGAGCCCCTATGGCCCTAGAGGAAGCTACATACCAAATTTCATTCAAATCCGTTCGGTAGTTTGGAAGAAGTAATTTTTTAATAAATTTGATCCCCCCCAAACCCCCCTAAAATTTCGAATTTTTTCAAACACTTTCTTAGTGAGCACCTATGGCCCTAGAGGAAGCTACATACCAAATTTCATTCCAATCCGTTTTGTAGTTTTTGAGAAATCGTGATGAGTGAGTCAGTGAGTTAGTGGGTTTTGGCTTTTATATAAAAAAATATATAGATTACTGCGGACAAATATGTAGCAAAAAGAGTTACGAAGAAAGCATCGTATTATTTTTTGTGTCAATATTTTCAGTCCTTATTGTAAACCATTAAATTCTTTGGAAAACTGTAAACAGAATTTATATCTTAACAATGATTTGATCTGAGATCTAATAAATTGGGGGGAAAAGGGGGGGGGGGAAGTATAGTTATAATAAAGTACGTTTTGTCAAGTAGTGTCTTGCAGTGATGGATATGTCGTAGGAAGTTGTCCCCGTGAGAGTAGTTCGAACAGTGATAGTATACTTTTATACAGGGTGATTCAGTAAAGCGTAGCGGGCTATGCAGATTCAGATTCTACTTGCAAAAATAAGTCGAAAATGTAGTATAACATTTTTTCGATTTCGGCTTAGTTTAGCCGTAATCCGCCATTTTGTTTTTTTAAAAAAACTCACTGTAACTCTGGAAATAGATAAGATATAAAGTTCAAATTTGGAATAAGCATTTTATAAGTTACGATTAACAAGTATACCAAACACAAAGAATTTATTTTTATAATTTTCAAAATGGCGGCCGTTACAAATTTTTAACGTGGAATTTCTTGAAAACCGTTAACTTAACAAAAAATTTACAAGAGACAAAATATTTTTATTTTTGAACGAAAGACACAATGCTTTTTTTGTAGTTGCAGTAGGTCAAATGATAACCGAGTTATCGCCAAAAAACTAAAAACATAATTTCTTGGTAATTGTCCACAACCAAAATTAGCCTAAAATCAACATTTGTTTAGCTATTTTTGTAGCGGGCTATGCAGATTCAGATTATACATGCAAAAATAAATCGAAAATGTAGTATAACATTTTTTTTGATTTCGGCTTAGTTTAACAGTAATCCGCCATTTTGTATTTAGTTTTTCAATAATCAATAACTCAAAAGCCCTTGGAGATATTTTTATGAAACTTGGCATACCCTTTAACTTTATAGCTATAAACATTTTCGAAAAATATTTTTGATCAGACTCATGAAATTTCAAAATGGCGGCCATTTAAAATTTTTAAAATCAAATTCCATGAAAACCAGCTACTAAAACAAAATTTTACTAGACAATAAATTTGAAGCCTTTTTCATTTCTGTTGATTTTTTAAATTGCTGTTAAACTGTACATAGTTAAATCTTTAATTATAGTTGTAAACCAATGCTAACAATTAAGGTGTCTTTCAATTTGTAATGAAACATAAATAAAATTGAACAATTTGTAGTTTTTCTAGTCCCTAGTTTTAATGGAATGTTTCTTTGAAATTGTTAAATGGCCGCCATATTGATATTTATTAACCAATTTTTGCAATTAAAGTGTCATTCGATTTAAAATGAAAAGGGCTTCAAATTTAGTGTCTATTAAAATTTTGTTTTAGTAGCTGGTTTTCATGGAATTTGATTTAAAAAATTTTAAATGCCCGCCATTTTTAAATTTCATGATTCTGATCAAAGATATTTTTGGAAAATGTTTATAGCTATAAAGTTAAAGTGAATACCAAGTTTCATAAAAATATCTCCAAAGGCTTTTGAGTTATTGATTATAAAAAGAAAAAATACAAAATGGCGGATTACTGTTAAACTAAGCCGAAATCGAAAAAATGTTATACCAAATTTTCGATTTATTTTTGCATGTATAATCTGAATCTGCATAGCCCGCTACAAAAATAACTAAACAAATGATATGATTTTAGGCTAATTTTGGTTGTAGACAATTACCAAGAAATTATGTTTTTAGTTTTTTGGCGATAACTCTGTTATCCTTTGACCTACTGAAACTACAAAAAGCATTGCGTCTGTCGTTAAAAAATAAAAATATATTGTCTCTTGTAAATTTTTTGTAAAGTTAAAGGTTTTCAAGATATTCCACGTTAAAAATTTGTAACGGCCGCCATTTTGAAAATTATAAAAATTAATTCTTTGTGTTTGGTATACTTGTTAATCGTAACATATAAAATGCTTATTCCAAATTTGAACTTTATATCTTATCTAATTCCAGAGTTACAGTGATTTTTTGTAAAAAAACAAAATGGCGGATTATGGCTAAACTAAGCCGAAATCGAAAAAATTTTATCCTACATTTTCGACTTATTTTTGCATGTATAATCCGAATCTGTATAGCCCACTACGCTTTACTGAATCACCCTGTTTATATTCTATTCCTCGAGTCTGTAATGACCTATAATAATAATTGCATGTTGGCTGCAATATTGGATCAAAAGAAAACGAAACACACGTCCAGCTTAGGACACGGCCTAGATTGTACAGTAAGACGGCTGACAGGACAGGTGACAAGTGGGGGCCGTAAATTGTCACCAACATATCGCAATGACGGTTGGGCTGATTGAAGGGAAATTAAGATAATTACACATCAAGTTGTCCAGGAAGACGCCTACGTATGTTTGCTCTCGTGTCGCCTGTCCTGTCTTTGTGTACAGTCAAACACATGTCATCCCACTTCCTTAGGCCGGACTTAGTGGTCGGTTTTAACTGTTTCTCAACTCATAAATTAATATAAGTAATTTGAAAAACATTTTTTGTTCTTTATACGCTCCAGAAATTCAATTTACCTCACACAAAATTTTGGTAGGATTGCTTTAGTTTAATGTTTTATATTTTGATTTCATAATGAATAAACGGTATCAGTTAGTTAACTGACACAAACTTTCTCCCAACTAACTGTAGTCAAAATAATATTGTTTTCAATCATTTTATTTAATACTTTTTAGAACAAAACAAAAAAATAATATTCTACCTACGTCAATCGTATAAAAAAATTATTGTCCTAGGCGGGATTCGATCGCACGACCTTTGAATTACTGGCCGTGATCGCTACCATGGTGCTACCCCGTGCGGCCGCCGCCGCGATGCTAGATTGACAACATAAACTTGTTTATTTTTAAAGATTTCCCCATAGTTATAAAACGCCGAAGTTTTGATAAAAGCGGGTGGTGTCATTTTGTTTGGCATCTTAAGCACTATAAATACTGAAAATTTGATCAAAATCGTTAAAGCCGTTCTTGAGAAATTTGCATTTTTGTCGTTTTTATGGGTTTTTAGGGGTAAATTACCCTTAGAAATTAAAAATTCCAAAAAATGAATAAAACGCCTGGAGATATTAGGGTTTAGTACCTACATACCAAATTTCATGAAAATCGGACCAATAGTGTCCTCTCTGGTCGTGTATACATACTGACAGACTGACAGACAGACACCACTCTAAAAACACTTTTTTGGGTTCAGGGAGCACCAAAACAAAAAATTCCACTAAAAATATTTTTGGGTTCAGAGAGCACCAACACAGATAATTGCACTAACCATTTTTTGGGGTTCTGGGAGCACCAAAACAGATAATTCAACTGAAAATTCAAATTCGAACATTTTTACGAACACAATACTTTCTCCATGTACTACGTATAGGGTGGAGAAAGTAAAAATTGAAGTTTTCGACACCGGGCCTCAAACACGTTGTAATTTTCTAAGATGCTAAGAAATTGTTTTTTTATTTCTAAATTTCGGTAGGTTTTCTGTTAAATAATCCTCTATTTAGAATTTTGTAGTAAATTTAATTTTCTGCATTTTCTGTAGCAGACAACTTTCCGTAAAATCTAGAAGATTAGATTTTTTAATGAGGTTAAAAATAAGTTAATGTTGATAATTCATACTAACTCGACTGACAAATTATTATAAAACTTTTGGTTTATTAGCCTTCAAAGCAGTTGCTTATTGCTCAGACACGTTTGACCGTGGTTTCGACAAGAACATTCTCACATCACACTATACATAGTTCACATTTAAAAAAAAAAAACGCGTAAAAACACTTTTAAAAACATTCACAATTTCTGGATCTTTATTAAAAAAAAGCTAAAGAAATTAAGATATGGTGGCCTTTTTACGAAAGGCCTATGTTTTATTCCACCTAATGATTAATTCAAGTATGACACTTGACGTTCTTTCGTTAGATGGTACTGTATTACGATGTTCTTATATAGTTTTGTATTATGTCTTTTTCCGTGTTGTAAAACACAAACGGTTACTGAAGATGGAACAGAAGTTCTGAAACACGTAAAAACTAAAAAGAAGAAATGTGTACGGGCATAAGTAATCTGGTGACTTTATTGACTTCTTCACCTCTTCAGACTGGACACAAAAGACCTCCAAATTCTTCTCTCACTATAGACTTCCAACCAATTCCTCACTCCCAAAGTCTTCAGATCCTTCTTCATCCAGCGTCTCCTCGGTCCCCTCTCCTCTTCACAGAAATCATATTTACCACAATCAACAGTTTGGGCATCCTTTCCATTTCCATCCCCGGCGAACTGAATCTTCTGGCGTTCATGAGTCTTACAATATCTTGTTTTTTTGGGAACTTCATGATTACTCAACATTCTCCATTCTCCTCGTTCAAATTTTGGGCCAAAAATTCTTTGAACTATCTTTCTTCTAAAGATCCTTAAAACCTTCCCGCATGCAGATATAAGCGTCAGCGTCATACGTTACTACGGGCTTGATTAAAGTATTGTGGCCAGTGTGATAAGTTTTGATTTTTACTTTCTCCACCCTATACGTAGTATATGGAGAAAGTATTGTTTTCGTAAAAATGTTCGAATTTGAATTTTCAGTTGAATTATCTGTTTTGGTGCTCCCAGAACCCCCAAAAATTGTTTAGTGCAATTATCTGTGTTGGTGCTCCCTGAACCCAAAAATATTTTTAGTGGAATTTTTTGTTTTAGTGCTCCCTGAACCCAAAAAAGTGTTTTTAGAGTGGTGTCTGTCTGTCAGTCTGTCTGCATGTATACACGACCAGAAAGGACACTATTGGTCCGATTTTCATGAAATTTGGTATGTAGGTACTAAACCCTAATATCTCCAGGCGTTTTTTTCATTTTTCGGAATTTTTAATTTTTAAAGGTAATTTACCCCTAAAAACCCATAAAAAACGACAAAAATGCAAATTTCTCAAAAACGGCTCTAACGATTTTGATCAAATTTTCAGTATTTATAGTGCTTAAGATGCCAAACAAAATGACACCACCCGCTTTTATCAAAACTTCGGCGTTTTATAACTATGGGGAAATGTTTAAAAATAAACAAGTTTGTGTTGTCAATCTAGCATCGCGGCAGCGGCCGCACGGGGTAGCACCACGGTAGCGAGCACGGCCAGTAATTCAAAGGTAGCGCGATCGAATCCCGCCTGGGACAATAATTTTTTTTATACGATTGACGTAGGTAGAATATTATTTTTTTGTTTTGTTCTAAAAATTAATAAATAAAATGATTGAAAACAATATTATTTTGACTACAGTAAGTTGGGAGAAAGTTTGTGTCAGTTAACTGATACCGTTTATTTTAAATTAGAATTAGCAAAGAACGCTCTGCTCTCTTGAATGATCCTTTTGTTGACCTCTTGAGATGTTTTGTTTTCACTGTTGGGATCAACTCCTAGATAGCACAAACGGTTAACACTTTTTAAAGTACAGATTCCTAGTTTCATTTGTCTATGTATTCTTCCCGTCTGTGAAGCGGTCATCTTTAAATGGTCTGAACCTGGAGAATAAAATAAAAACGTGTGAGTTCGGCTCTCTTTTACCTAGGGATGCATCAGTTTGTGTGTAGTTTACCAGTACAGAAACAGGAATATTTTAAGAACGCGTAATCGCTAAATTCTGAAAAAGTTTGATATTATGTACACCAACGAAGATGTGCAGCATTTTTGGTCATAGTTTGAACAATATTTATCGTGTCGTGAAACGAGAGAGATATTTCTGACTAGTTGTGTTTGCGATTTCATACGCGCAAGCATCCATCCAAAATTGTACCCGTGTTTACAGTGGCAATTAATGAAAGGAATTTTTAGTCCATCATAAGCCATGTGTGTCAAAATAATGCGTTGTAGGCGATCCTCGTGAGTAGGCCTACGCAATACTATGTCAAATCTATTGGATTCCCGATCAACTAAATCTGCTACCACTTCATTTGTAACGGGGCCATTGTACTTTCCATGATGTTCTGCAAAGATTTTGTCCGATAGCTTTCAGGCGCGTTTATGCTGTGTTGATACATACTGTCAGTTTGGGTTTTGCATACGGGTTTTGCAGTTACGACATATGCGAGTGAGGCTCACATTAAAATCGACATGTTTGCTATTTGTAAACCGATTCAAATGAAACAATCACTAATTAATCGAGACTGAGACTAAACATGACAACGCCAAAGCTCGAAAATAATAATGAGGAAAAGGAAAAATATTTAAATTTGACTACAAGAAAAGTATATCTATATCTACTTCATAAGTAACGGTTAAATCCTACTAATATTATAAATGTGAAAGTTTGTAAGTTTGTTTGTTTGTTTGTTAGTTTGTTTGACTGACAATCACGCAAAAAGTACTTTATGGATTTGAACGAAATTTGGCACACATATAGATCATGACCTGGAATGAAACATAGGCTATAAATAATTTTGATTTAAGGGTTGAAACAACCCCTAAAACAATAAATATTTATTATTATACATCCATTAAGACTAGAAAGCTGAAATTTGGTAGATTTATTTCTTACAAGGTACATATAAAATGTAAACTATATTTGCATTTTACACTGTGCTGCTAAGGGGTGAAATTGTAATAACAACCCCTAAAACAATACAAATTAATTATTATACTTCCCATAAAGCTAGAGAGCTGGAAATTGGTACATTCATTTCTTACAAGATATATATAAAAAGTAAACCATATTTGTATTTTTCAGTGTGCTGCTAAGGGGTGAAAATGTAACAACAACCCCTAAAACAATAC
>JAGFPH010020224.1:0-14429 GCA_018207615.1 Philaenus spumarius
AGCAGTTGATGAGTTCAGCTGCGACGAAGAGTTAAAGTGTTCTTTTGATTCTTACCCCATAAGGTGGAATCTGTACATATAAAATAAGTCCTCACTGACTGAGTGACTGATTCATTATCAACGTACAGAAAAAACGATGATAGCTATCGAAGCAAATGCAAACAGATTACAGTATTGTATACTCTGACATTTTCACTGAAATGACGATTGATTAGGACAGAGGCACTTGGATCAGGATGGGGTGGTGCGGGTGAATACGCAGTAGGGCCTGGTATTTTGCGAGTTTCTACACTAAATACGCTGTTGGTTGATGAAAAAATTAACCAATTCTGAATTTGACAAGTAAGTTGCTAGGGTAACAAATGTAAATGCTTTCGAGAACCTATGTTGGTTCAGTATAGACCTAATCTGAAATTGTGTTAAGCTTTTGATCCAAATCAGCTGTTTTTAATAAATGTAAATGTTTGAATTATAATACAATAAGCCACTTTCGTTGATTTGTGTTTGCTTTTTTTTTAACCTAGAAAATCCGTTTGTTGTGAATCATAATATTCTTATTCTAAATTTGCTAAGTTGGTTGCTCCGGTAATGATTGTAAAAAATTCATTCAACAAACATGTGTTGCCTAAGCCTTTGGTCCGAATCAGCTGTTTTATCTGCCATAGGCCTGGGAGTGAACTCCCGAAATTTCACAATTTTTAAGCCTTAAAATCAAAATTTTGATAAGTTCTTTCTTAGTGTGCGCTTATGACCTCTTAAGAAGTACCTTTAAAATTTCGTATTCTTTAAAAACTGAATATTCTTTATAAAATTTTGGATCCGGCTTGCAAATTATTTTTCATTATTAATTTTGTATTGTGTTAGGAAAAATATTGAAACTTTGTACTTACAAAATGTCAATTACATAACAAATCAAAAGCATTTAAAAACATGTAAATTGCAAAACGGATGCGTATTGTGACTGTGCTTAAAATGAGACCTTGCAAACAATTGTATGATAAAAAATAAACGAAATAAATGGTTTGAAATTTAACATTGCTCTTATGGGATAAAAATACAAGACGGCCGCCACTACAGCAGACCCTTAAGCGTCTGCTTCAGTAAAACAACCGGAAACGCGAGCACTTCTCTCTATAACCGTATCTAAACAGTGCAATTTCTTGCAGCTGAGCGCTTTGACTTTGCCTCATTTCAAACCATTTTATAAATTATTCATCTTTTTGTAATTGACTGCTGGAAAAACTGAATATTCTTTATAAAATTGCGGATCCGGCTTGCGTTTCACTTTTAATTATAAGTTTGTTATTGTGTAAAGAAAAAAGTTCAAACTTGGTACTTAAAAAATGTCAAGTACGTGACAATTGAAAAACAATTTTAAAACTGTGAAACGCAAAACAGATGCGTATTGTGACTGTGCTTAAAATGAGACCTTGCAAACAATTTTATGATAAAAAATAAACTAAATAAATGGTTTGAAATTTAACATTGCTCTTATAGGATAAAAATCCAAGATGGCCGCCTCTACAGCAGACCCTTAAGTAGTTTTTGCTCTACTTGATTCTTTGTCTGTGTGTTGGGGCCCATCGTAACATTTGGCACCGGAGGCCAATAAACTGTCAGGAGCCTGTGTACGACTTGCGGCGATATTTTCTCCCGTTTGAAATACGGTCATGCGCACTATCACGCAAATAACTATATTCGAAACCATTACATTTATACAGTAACAACTGTCTTGACGGACTGATCCAATTAACCGCGAATACCGGAGCACAATCCTCGAGGCGCCCGCGGTGGTTCAAGGGTCAAGGGGAAAGTGTACCGCGTGACATCATCTCAAAACAAGGTCAAGAAGACTACTTTCTTTTCATATGTTATTCCTTGTTAGCAATACCATTCAATGGTAACAATAGCTTTCGAGTAGTTGAAGATGACTAATTATGTCGAAACTAGAGCACAATGAAATGGTTAAGTGTTGTTAAATGTTGGTGATTAGATAGACGTAATGTTAATGAAAGGTATTGGTGCTTCTTGTATTGTACAACCTTGTTTTAACTAAGCATGATTGTTCATGGTATGTATTATTGAGTACTTCACACGCCAACTTACACGCTTCGCTCACACAATTTAGTTTAACGCAGTGTTCCACTCTAGCTTAGGGCTAACCTTAAATTATATTATTAAGCTTCTTAAAACTACGAAAACCGAAATATATTTATTTCAAATGTGCAATGGTTCATTACCATAGCAACCAACTTAGTAAATTTAAAGTCAGTTTATTATTATTCACAAGCAACAGCTTTTTTATGTTAGGTTAACAAAATCAAAGCAAACACATACGAATATCAATAAAAAATGCTTACTGTATTATAATTTAATTCAACCATCTTTGTTACATATCTATATATATAAAATTCAATGTATGTCCGTCTGTTTGTACGTTTGTCTGTTTGTATGTTTGTCCTTTATGCGTTACCAAACCGTCCATCCGATTGCTTTGAAATTTTGCATAGTAACACAGGTTAACCCTGGGAAGGTTTTAGGCCATTTACCTCCCCAGTGGCCCTCAAAGTTTCAGGCTGGTATTCATAGTCGTTTCTTAAGGTAGCCTTAAAGCTCCCTCATGTAAGAAAACCGTAAGGTCGAATCATACCTTACAGAGGCCTTACAAATAGTTTTCAATTCATAGACGTTTATTTAAGGTGGCCTTAGGTGAGGCTATGTTTAAGGAGACCTAAAGAGTAGAAAGACACCTGTACCAATTTTACAAAAGTAAATACCTCTAGAACGAATATTTCATTAACTATAAATAAAGCTATCCTTGTGTAATTTAACTTGTTAAAGCATTTCAAATGCATTTATTTAGTTTATTTATGAACTTAAACAGAAATCGTTCATAACATTCATGGTTTTTTACTTTAATATTGTTGGCACTTACGTCCAACAGTTGGCACAAGTTAGTAACTACAAAATCAGCTGCTAAATTAACTGGTGAATTTATACAAACTGTTTTATGTTGGGATATAAGCCTAAAATGGTCTCACTCCCTCTCATCTAAACAAACTAACGATTAGATCAATTAATTATGAAATCGGTAGCCTACAAGTCTAGTTTATGTATAGCTCAATATTTACTTTTAGCTATTGCAATATTTAGTTAATTAATGACACCGATAAACTAATAAAATAGCTTTTATTGATTTTAAATTTACTCTGATTGTCACTCCAACTGAATAGTTTTTCAGTACAGTGTTCGTTTTGAGGTTATGTGCATACTGATCGCTTTCATTATTTTCATTAATCATATATCATTATTAACTGTATGATTAAAATAAAATATTTATTGTCACATTTATTTGAACCGCTAGGCCTATCCAAAACAAACTCAATCTATTAAATTGTTTTATCAGTTAATTTTGTTCAGTAGCCTACGGCAATACCTACTAGACTAATTAATTATAAAAAATATGCAATAGACTAG
Source organism: Philaenus spumarius (assembly GCA_018207615.1). NCBI lineage: Eukaryota > Metazoa > Arthropoda > Insecta > Hemiptera > Aphrophoridae > Philaenus > Philaenus spumarius. Next base: position 3,478 of record JAGFPH010020224.1, read on the forward strand.
TTAGTTGTTTTCCTAAATATTTCTCATGGCATAAAAACACAATGCTATCAATATTGTATGAATATGGGATATTGGTAATCATCTTTTATTATAATTTATGTGGTAGGCCTACCAATGTGGCAATTTTTTTTTTTACTAAATCGGCATCCTTAGAAAATCGGTATCTCATTTCAAATTGCCGTTTAAATATTTTTTCCGAATGGATTATCATAATCCCGAATATACCGTTTAGGGATCCTTCCATAATAACATTCAAAATAAATAAATTCAAAAAAAGATTCATAATTAGCGATTTCGTGTGTTATTAGAATCACTTATAAACTCGCTAAATTTCCCCAAAGGTACGTTGGTAGCTACCTTGAGAAAATGACGAATTCAAAGGTACCTTTAGGCCTGCTTAGTGAAAAGGAGCGACTCTGCATTGCAATTGAACCTAAGGTAGCCTTTAGGTAACTTTAAAGAAGGTTTTAAGGATGAGTTAAAATCTATACTTAAGGTCGGACTCTGCATTCAAAATTCATATCTTAAGGTCTTCTAAACGCTTCCTTTCCTTAAGGCTACCTTAAGAAACGACTATGAATACCAGCCTCAATGTTAATCTTATGGAAGGTCAATCTTAAGGAAGAAGAAGAAAGATTTCTTTTGATTTTATCAGGGGCACAAAAAACAGCTGTTCGTATGAAAAGCTTAAAACAGCTGATTTTGATCAACAACTGATTTGGATCAAAAACTGAATATAATTTTAGGTTAGGCCTACAATGAACTAAAACACCAATTATTGGGCTAATTATTTAAGATATATAAAAGCCAAATACCACTCACTGACTGAACACTTAAAAAGAATACAATTACGTTAAAAAAACTGAAAATACCAACCACCACTGGCAACGCCGTACGGGTCAGCTAGTTATAAATAAAACAGCTGATTTGGATGAAAACATACATAATTTTAGGTTCGGCCTACACACGTTTCTTGAAAGCATTTACATTCTTTACCATAGCAACCAACTTATCAAATTTGGAATCAGTTAGTTATTTTTCACAACTAACTGGTTTTTGAGGTTAGGTTACTACAATAATAACAAAGACTGTAAGTATATGAAGTGTATTAGTCTAGCTTAGCTGGAGAGCATGGGGCAATTTCAACCAAGCTTGGTATACATCTGTATTGTATAACCTCTATATTATAGAAGAAGTCCTGACTGATTGTTTAACTTGATTCATAATCAACGTACAGCCAAAACTATGATAGCTACAGTCTTAAAATTTTCAGGGTACTTTCGTATCACTATGTATAAGTGCACTAAAAAAGGATTTAGTAAAATATAGATTTTAAGGGTTGAAAATGGTCAAAATACGAGGGTTCACTCCCAGCCATATAACAGATAAAACAGCTGATTTGAATCAAAAGCTTTTAGCAACACAATTCTAGGTGTGGCCTATACCTAACCAACACACATTTCTTGAATGCATTTACATTCATTACCATAACAACCAACTTAGCAAATTTAGAATTAGTTAATTATTTTCACAATAATTTGTTTGTGTTAGATTAACAAAAAAAAAAAAAAAAAAAAAAAACACAAAATAAACGAAAAAGGCTTACTGCGTTGTAATTCAAACATATGTTGCTACATAGCCTATTATAAATGAAACAGCTGATTCGGATCATCGGATCATAAGCGTTTAAATTTATTACCATAGCAACCAAATTGGCCAATTTAGAATCAGGTGATTATTATAATTTTTTTAAAGTTATTTAGCTTACAGATAATGTAATTCAAATTTATAAATTTTTGTTTCTTACCGTCATAGTTATCCAGGTCTTAGTTTATGAAAGATGTTACAGTTGTTTCGCGATTGATCGCATTTTCAAAATACTGTACTGCCTCTCTTTTATATAAAAAATAAAAAATCTCTGTCCTAATCAATCGTCATTCCCGTGAAAATATCATAGTATATAATAATCTGTATGCATTTGCTTCGCCGCGGGCGTTGGTGAGCGAAACTAGCAGGGGGCGGAACTCTCTAGTATTATATACGAAACTTGGGCACCAAATAGTCACCGAGCGGCTTAGAAACCAACGTGTGTAGGCCTACCGAATTTGGACAAAATCTGAAGTAAAATGCGACCGTAAGAGTGCAAACACATACATACATAAATATATATACAACTTTTAATGACACCCCAAAACGTGTTCTCGGGACCATTACAGTGGCGGATTAATGAAGTTTTGTGGGGAGGGGCGGTCTTTAAAAATGTACATTCTGGGGGGGGGGGGTATGGGAAGGCCGGGCTCTCCACCGGAAAATTAAAAACAAATACCTTCTGAAATTGGCTTCTTAACCATCTCTGACAGTTAACACTAATAACAGATAAGTGTAAAACTGTCCTCCTTTTCCTTTGTGTTATCTCCTGCTTTTCACAAAATAAAACAAAATTGATTTCCCAGTTAGCGTCTAAAAAGAGTGTTTGAAATAAATAACTTATTGTAATATATTTTGAGTTTCTAATAACTTTTTCGGGTTACCTACGTAAAATGAATTTATTTGAATCCGTTTTGTTTTGCGACAATTACGAAACAAAGTAATAAAAAGTTTAAAAAATCAAATACATATAAATAGGTTGGGGATTTGTGGTCAATAATGCACAACGAAATGCTAAGTTTATAACGAAATGCTCCCTAGTTTTGTGATGTCGGTTTTGTTGTTTAAGTTTATTCGTCTTATTTGTGTGCTCTTATCACCAAGAGTATGAAGAATAGAATGAAGGAATGTACTTTCCTTTCTATTAAGTTATCAAAACTTAAAATTTTGAGATATTTAGCTTATTAGCTATTTAGCCTATATCAAACTCCTCACAATTTTTTAATAAAGGGGGAAATAACCTATAAAGTGAAAAAAGGCAGGTGAAGAAATCTGACTAAAAAGATTTATTATTTGTTTATTTGTATAATTATTGAAAATATCTAATATAGGGTCTACATAGAAAATAAAAGACTTAAAATATTATGCAATTACTCTGATCTTGAAGATCCAGAAAATAAATTGACTGTACAAATTAACGTTTTTTGGAAAGCACTAATTTTCCCCCCCCCCCCCCTTTTTTAACGTACCTATCTATAACTTTTTTCTTGTCTTCTCTTTAGCGAAGGATACACTACAGATGAACAAAACTCTAAATAATCAACTGCATAGTTCGGTAAAGTTGTCTTTTTATCAGCTGTAGTCCTTTTCCACTTTGATACCCATAGTTTTACTTCTACCTTTAGTTCTGAAGTACAATCGTTTTCATCTCCTCCAACAACCCTGCAGTAATTCTTAGCTAGTGATTCCACATTTTTAATGACACAATCTGTGGTAGTTGTTGCAGCTCACTCCAGCCATCCACCATCTCAAGCAGGGGTGGATACAGGGGGAGGGTAATGACCCGCCAAAAACATTTTTTTAAGGCCTGATTTATATGTTTGATTTAACCCTAAAAGCGCCAAATAACACTATAGTGTCGTATCAGCCCGCCGAGCAAGTGGCAGACTGCACTATTGTTTTGTCTAATTGTATTGACATTCCACCCTCTAAAAATCATCCAATCTCAATAAAATAAAAACCATTGGAAAGGAAATGTTTTAAACATTAATTTTTGTATTAACAAATTTGTTCTAAAACGTATATTTACATATTTAATCATCGTTTTAAAAATGTCGTTGTCTAAAAAGATGACTCCACGCAAAAAAATCGCAAAGAAAAGGCACAAAACTTGTCACTATTCTAAGGCTCATAATCGTTAGACAGACTTGTTTTGAAAAGAATATAATTTCACCTTTAGATTCGTCAAGATCAGGCCCCGATTTAGGGTAAGTTTCACCCTGGGCAAAACCTTTTGTAGCCGCCCCCCTTCCACAAAAAATTACTGAAATATTTGTGATTTCTTAATAGTTTTGTAGTTTTACCCCAATAATGGTGGGCTGATACCATATACTGTTGTAAAAATAACGTGTTAGGTATTAACCTGAAATATTGTGTGTACTGTTGATTAAAAAAAAAATAGTAGGCTTATATTCTTTTTTAAATACGATTAACTTTTTATAACTACGGTACGTATTTAGTGCAAACTGCAAACATGCATGAACATAATTTTAAAGGTACCAGTTTGCGCATTTCTAATTTTTTAAGTGTAAAACCAATTTGTTTTTAATAATGTCTGCGCAAGTTAACAAGTTTGTTGTGTCGTTCCCGTTTTTTACCAATATTCTGGAAATAATAAAAAAAATCTTCAAAAATTTTCCGCCCCCAGAAATTGCCGCCCTGGGCAATTGCCCAGTCTGCCCATTGGTAAATCGGGGCCTGGTCAAGATTTGAACTTTCTAACACTGCCTTCCAATCATTCGTCACTCTTATAATTTCTTAGATAATGAAGTTTTCTGAAAACCTTTAAGATTTGACAGTTTTTCAAATAACGAGCAAACATATTTTATAATTGATATATCTAGTACAAATCGATATACTTGTACATTGATGTTTATATGGATTTTAGTGTAAATTCTATATTTTCGTTTGATATAAGGAAAACCTGATTTAGTGTTAATCGGCTACAGCTAAAGGTCTTGTCTGTGAAATATGTACCATTGCGCCGATTGTCTTAACACATTTAACCCAGCCAAAAAAGCACTTTAGAAGAAGGCTAATTTTGTTATTGAATTTAACAGCAAACATCCACAGTGACGGGTAGACGTAGGTATGTAAAATACAAAAAATAACAGGGAAGGAGCTTTTGGGCATTATGTATAAACAAAAATTACAATAAATTAGCACTTTTTTGGTTTTAATATTATAAAAAATTATGAATGGATCACGATACTTTAAAAGAAAGAAAACCTAAAAATCGTTTTTTTATATACCCTGATTGGAACGTTTTTCATTGAGAAAAGTCAGAAAAACGCTTAAAAATTACCATTTTTAAAAGTTCATATCTTTGTTAATTTACAATATTAAGGGCAGATATGTCAGAAAATGATTGTTTATTATGTGTACTTCAGACAGGAAGAAGATGCAATTTGTCTTATTAATAGTTTTTGCACAATTGCACTTTAAACACTTTAGGTCATTACCTTGCATAATGCGCCCAATTAACCTGAGTAGCCCGATTTAAATTTACCAAACGGATTCTGTCTGAAAGTAGACATTAAAACCCAAAATTCTTATATCTGCGATGTTTCAATAAGGTTGATAAAGTATGATAAAAATGCTTAAGAACACAGCGCGAAACGCTAAAATTTGAGACCGACGCCGACGGTAAATTTGCAATAGTAGTAGTGGGGGAAACAACAGCCTGATGCACCGTTCTCTTCTCCGCATTTTACAAAATAATGGCCTAAATTGTTTGTACTGCAATTATGCAAAAACTATTAATGCGGCAAATTTCATCTTAAGCCTGTTTAAAGTACACATACTAAGCAATCATTTTCCGAAAGATCTGCCCTTAATATTGTAAATTAACAAAGGTATGAACTTTTGACAAATTGTAATAATTAAGAGTTTTCCCGTTTTTTCTCGGTGAGAAATGGTCCGATAGGGGTCGTTAAAAACCATTTTGTATGTTTTTTAATTCTCTACAAATGTCCAGTTGGAAGTATCGTGATCCATGCATACATTGTATAATATCAACGAAAAACCCAAAAAGTCCAAATTTATTGTTATTTTTGTTTATAAAAAATTTCTTACCTGATAGTTTTTGTATTTTATATACCTAAGTGCTACCCTTAAAGCCACTGCGGATGTCGCTTGCTAAAATGCAATAATAAGAAACAATCTCTATTGGTTGGGCTAATTGTTTGACGGAGCGCGCCGCCGTATGGGTATGACTTGAATAAGTAAGAGCTTGTGTTACGTTGCTTTTAAATTTAGCAAAACAAAGTGGATTTAATGATCATGTCGTGGAATTATTGATTTTAGTACCGCTCGTTTTTACTCTTTCATAGTTAGTGTTTTTTTATTCTTTAATCTGTAAGAAACTCTTGCTCTTTCAAGATAATATTTATGGTCTAGAAATACATTAAAAACTATTCCATAGAGTTTATATATTTTTTAATTCCCCGGACCCGTTGTTGTTAAATTCTCGGTAATTTTGTTTTTGACTTCTTATGACCCTCTCCCAAAATGAAATCCTGTATCCGCTCTGCCAATGAAGTGTGTCGCGTCGCTAAGCGGACCACACTAGGCCGACTTGATTTTGCTCATGTTCTCATATCACCGGTCACTGTTTCGGTTCCTTTTGTTTTTTTATCGTGTACTTGTATAAACTTAAAATGGAATTTAGTTGAAGGTGTTTTTTAGAAGGATTCTTTGTAGAAAAGATAGTCAATTAATATTTTATATGTTTCTTGATGTTTTAAGCCTACTTACTAAACGTAAAGGGTCATCAAAACCTATGTTTTTTTTATATAATTTACATATAGTTTATTTAAAATAAAGATTTGCAATTTTTTTTACAGTCGGGTCGGGGGGGGGGGGCCCCCCCCGCCCCCCCCTTTAATCCGCCACTGGACCATTATCTGTGCTCATTGACTATTCCCGACCTTAGGTATCACCATAAGGTTTCCTGCAATAGCCTATCTTTCCTATGGATGTTCGCTAAAAAAAACTGTGACTTTTTAATTCTAAAAGTGTACTTGCTCCTGCATGCAGTCAACCATCCACAGATGCATCTCCTCAGTCATGCCAGTATCACAATATAATCTGTGAAATTATTAAACACAGACAGCTGAATGTTTTTGTCAGCTGATTGATATCAGATTTGCATGAAATGAAGGAGTGTTGCATGAAAGCGTCTGTGTTCAGTGAAATACCAGACTCGAGATTTGTGGAGGAAAGAAAGTTCCAGTGCGGTGTCAAGGACGCGGCGAGGAAGAAAGCCGAAGACGTTCCTGGAGGTCGTACGGTGTGGCGTGTGGACATAACCTCGAAATTGATATTTGGGACATCTGACACAACTGGCAACGAACCTTGCAACTTGATACCGTGTATCACTCTCTTAATACTATACCTATATAAATAAAAATGTAAATGTTTGTTCAAAATCTCAAATCTCTGAAAGTTCCTTACAGATTACTTTGAAATTTTTACACAATATTACATTCAATTACAAGCATGTTTTTATATACTACATTTATGTTTTTATGATTTATGTTTTTGAAAATCATCAGCATCTATTGAACAAAACATATAGTAAATATTTAACATAAATGTGAGCGCCAATAAATGTTTTTTTTCTATGTATAAAAATGAATGTTTCTTTGTCTATAATGCTCAAAAACTATTCAACCGATTTTACTAAACATTTCACACTTTATCCATATCATTGCCAGAAGTGTTTAGACGTTACCACTACTACAATCTTAAGTGGTTGAAATGGGGTATAAAATAAAAACAAATTTCACTAACTTCCTACAAACTATAAAGCTAAAATGATTTAATATTATTCTTAAATAATATAAAAAGCCTTTTCCAATTCAATTACTTAAGTCAAAGGAATGAAATGGGATAACAACCCTTAAAATTAAATAACCATTTATACACTTTCTTTTTCTTTATGCTCAAAAACAACTCAACAAATTTCAAATTTACACATATTAGTAACAGCAGAATTGTTTAGAGAATATGGTCACTACAAACAAATACAGGAGATTAAAATGGGGTACCTACCCCTATACGATAAAAATAAATGTCACTGACTTCCTACAAGCTATAAAACTTCATTTGTGTAATATCTTTAGTGACATAAAAACCATTTACAATTCCATTACTTAGGCTATGTAAAATTAATGAAATGGAATAATTACCCTCAAAATTAAATCAAGCAATAGCGAAACATTGCCGGGTCCACTAGTCGATAGTAAAAACCTTCTGATTTCAATCGTTTTCATTACTATAAGTTAAAACATGAAGAATGGGCATCATTTTCAAATAATTCGACGTCGCGTCTGAACCGCTGGCGCTGTCATGAGTTGAGCGAATTTCCAAAATTAAGTTTATATGTTTTAAGGTATCAACCAATTATTTGGGAAATTGGTCTACTCAAGAAGACTTTGAATAGCTATATCCGTGTACGAAATATATAAGTAGTAACATTTAGGGTCTTTTTTAAGCGCTTCTTCGCTTTGTGAGTTTGCACCTTGACCTTGCTGCCTAGGATTTTGGACTGCTTAGCTTCGCTCTCAATGGGCGAACATCCCGGCCGTAACAGAAGCTGCCCCACAATAAAATTCCCCTCTAGAATTTGAACCGAGTTCTTTTAGAGTATTTTATATTTTAATCGATTTTGGGGGGAACCAGTCGAGTTATAAGGTCGTGCAAAAACCAAAAAAAAAAAACAAATGGGCATAAAAATCTCCTATATTTGAATTTTTAGATAAAACCACAAACAAGTTTTGTTATTGTGCGAAAATCTAAAAAAAAAAACATAGGCCTATACTTCCTGTCAATTTTTTTGGGGATTTTTTTTTGGTAACATTCTCGTCCGACCCACTTAGACAACCAACGCGTGTACCAAATTTGAACCAAATCGGACGTAAAATGCGGCCGCTAGAGTGCGATCACATAAATACATATCTTTGAAGTTAGGGCTTAAGTCAGAAATTGTTAACTTTACAAGAGAGCACTCAAAGTTTTGAGAAACTCATGGCTTGCATTGCAGATAACAGCGAGATGAGAGGAGCCGAGATAGGCAATACGGTAGCAAGTAACTAAAGTTTTGTTTGGTGTCAGTGTTTCTTAAGGCAAGCCATAGCCGAGTGGATAGCGTGGCATCTTCCTGATCAGAAGATACCGGGTTCGAATCTCGGCTAGACCAGGTAACTTTTCATATCTGTGGTTTGAGGGTAGGAGGGCGGAAGTAAAGCAAATTGTGATTGGCTCGCTTCCTAGCTGACGGGATATGACTAGTTCCTGGTCTCCGACTTGGGATGTTTTGCATCATTTTAATAAGATATTTATGTATATATTCTGTATAAATAAAAACAGAACACAGTTTCTCATAAAACCGTTAAATAATTCAAACGCGTTTCGATGACCAAGTCATCATCATCAGTGATGGTTACAAACTTATAACTTATACAGTTATAACGGTTACAGTTATAAGTTTGTAACCATCACTGATGATGATGACTTGGTCATCGAAACGCGTTTGAATTATTAACGTTTTTTATGAGAAACTGTGTTCTGTTTTTATTTATATAGTGTTATTTCTCATAAGTTCAGTTCAAGTTTAAATTGTATTATACTATATATTCTGGTTATTGGAATACACGCTGCTTAGCGCTCTCTATAACATTGCAATACTTTTTTCCATTCCTGAAAAGAATGTGTCAGACAGACCAGTAACAATAAATGTCCATTTACACAAGTCCGTGGCGTGTCAGTGCCGTGACGGTTCAATATCAGACCTATTCACAGTATTTCCTCATTCCCACCCTTGACATTTCACCATCAGTTGGCCCTTGGCCTATAATATTATTGTGAATTAACATAAGTTGAAACTTTTACTACCCTATTAAAATAGAAATAATTTAGACCTATAGTCCAGGTTAGTTACTGATAGTTTAAAATATAGTTCTATGTTTGTAGGCCTAAGTTATTTTTTAGGCTTTCAAAAATTAAGTAAATAAAAATGACTGTAAAAAAATATAAAGGCTACATTTTCAATGATTTTTAACCTCAAAGCCAAGCATGAAGATAGTTAAATATTAGATAGTTCCTCATTTCCAGTTATAATTTTTCATTGTGTCTTATATTTTGGTTCAGATTTCATTTTTAGAAAAAAATACCCATATATTTTAGACTAGATAATCGTACAAAATCGGATATGTCCTGACACTTTCAATGAGTTGTTCGTTGAAGCAGCACTGGCAACACTCATACGGACATGCAAAGCCCCTCAATTCAAATCCGCAGGAGAATATTGTTTTTCACTGATAAGGAAACACAGATATAATACGCCACTGACACGCTACAGATCTGTGTAGTTTAAATATAAGAGTTACTTTATCCTTTTAAAAACTATTTCTAGACAAAATTTGTATCTAAAACTGTATTTAATTTCCTGAGAAAACCAAGACGGCCGTAAAACCCAGATTATAGCTTCGGGCAAAAGACGGATAGCATGATCACGTAAGCCCTGGAAAATCCAGCAGTAGAATGAGTAAGTGTCTATTGTGTAACTACTATGAGTGCTTTGCATGCCAACCCTCGTGCTCTCTGAGTTGAGGGTAAAATAATTTAATTCACACAATATTTTAGGTGACAAGTTTAAATCGTAGTTATTGTAAATCATTATGGAGTGTAATTTTACTATAAAACCCAACAACGGTTTGAAGGCATTTACGTTTTGTATTATTTAACACATTTAAAGTAATAAAATGACACATTTAATATTTTTGCGGAGTATGAGATTGTTAAAGCTTAAAATTGATATGTATGTTATAAGCGTTCGTTGAATGGTTCTCTCAAACTAAGGGCGAGCTTCTTGACAAAAATTCCCCCGTATATATTCCATGGAAAAGTTTTTGGACTTACTATTTTGTATTTTTTAACTAACATAAATAGAGGAAATAAATAAATTTTGTAAATTGTATATTTTTTGAGTTTATTCGAATTTTTGGCTTCAAATTCGTTCATTTGTTTCCCCACCTTAACTTGTTCTCCCAAACTAAGAATAAAAGTTTTGTTCCTACAAAAAAGTTCCTCAAGTTCGTTGAATAATCATGGAGTAATGTTTTAAACGTCATGTCAGTTACTTTTAAAATACAGGGACATTTTGGACTTTTATATATTTCTGAAAATTTGCCGTGTAAAATGTTTAAAACGACACTTAATTTGTACAAATTGGTTGAAAAAAGAGCCGGTAAAGTACTGGTAAAGGTTCCCCATTTAAAGTTTTTTGTCACATTTATAGTTTA
>JAGFPH010020225.1:0-14429 GCA_018207615.1 Philaenus spumarius
GATGAGAGACTTAAAAGTAGAAAATGACTTAAGATTTAATGAAATTTCTAAAAGCCTAGATGTAAAAATAGAGTCAATAGATAGTAAAGTAAATGACATTTCCAAATCTCTTGAAGATAAATTGATAGAAGTGAACAAGGGCGTGACTAGTAAAATAAGCGTAGTGGAGAGTAAATGTTTTGAAATTGAAAACAAAGTTGATGGTGATTTAATTAAAATAGAACAGAAAATGGATGATAAATTTACATTGGTGGATACAGAAGTTGAACAGGTGAAACAAAAAACAAAAGATTTGGAAATAGACTTTACTGACAAAATTAATTCTAAATTTAGGAGTGTAAATAATAATTTAGAAGAATTTAAGAGTGATATGGAAAGTAGGCTAGATAATAATTCTGTAGTTATGATTGGGGATATAAAAAATGAAACTATAGTACCAGATTTTTACCATGAAAAAAGAGAACCACATCCAAAAACATTCTTAAATGCTTTGGAAATGTTTAATAAGTGTAGGCAAGATAAGTGGGAGTTTAAAAAAGTATTAATCAGAAAACATTTTAAAGAAGAGGCAGAAATCTGGTTTGATGTTCACAATGTAGAGTGGAAGGATTTGTTAGAGTTCAAGGTAGCTTTTTTAAATAAATTTTGGTCTCTGGACAACAAAAAACAAAAAATGAACAGGAGCAAAATTTTTAGAATAGTCAATAATAAGATGGACAAAATAATAAGATTAATAAAACGTAGGCTAGGCCTACTTATTTTAAAGAGGCCTGCGAGAAAAAAGAAAAAGACTTACCTGATTAGTGTTTCAAATTCCTGTAAATAGTTTTTTGTTTTTTGTTCCTTTAGTTTAATAATTTTAAAAAAAATATAAAATTGAAATGTAGGCTATAATAACTTGCAGTGCGAATAGGGCGAGCATGAAAATTTGAACGGGGAGTGGCAAACTAAAAGACTTAGATTTGTTTTCACAATTTTTAAATTCATTTTAATGAAATGTTGTGGGAGGTTGTACGTTGGATACAGACAATGTATAACAATGCTGTGATCTTCAACAACATGTTTGGGAGCTTAATGGGGGTTGATTAAGGAGTGAATGATAGGAGATATGTATGAGGGAAATGGAATGATAATTTAAATATTTTTCAAATTTCAATTTTATATTTATATTGATGTTAGTCCATAGTTGTAAGGATGGTGTTTGCTGACGCACACCATCACAAACTTGTTTATATGTACGTATATATATACGCCGTTGAATATTTTATTTTTTCTTCTTTCAATTTTTGTCTGGTAGTTGCACTCTGATGGGATGATCCATGTACGTTGTCTGAGAGGGGGTCATTGCCATTTTGAAGGTCTTATTCACAATTTGATATGTAGGTGATATGTTAAACTGGTGTGAATGTATGTAAATGTAAATGTAAATTTTAAATATTGTGAAGAATTTGATTTGTGATGTGAATGATTAATAAAAATGTGTTAACTGAGAATGATTGAGTGTAGAGTTGCCACAGGTTAAAGATGAAAATAAGTGAATTTTATTTGTTGTCATGGTAATTGATAATGTGTAATTTTTGAATAATGAGTAAACTTTGATTCGTAATTGATGCATAATGTTAATTTGCAGGAAATATTGAGCCTGATAATATGTTGAGTGATGAACAATGAAAACTTTAGTACTTGGATGACTACAATGATGTATAATTTGATTGATAATCTTGATAATGAATAATGATGTGTAATTTTGATTTTTTCAGTGATGTTGATTGTAATATTTGATTGTGAAACTTGATTTTGATGTGTAGTTGATTTTTGAATATTGTTTAATTGTGACATTTAATTTCAATATTTGATTGTTTTGACTTGACAGTCATGAATTTTTTGAATTTTTGATTTTTTGAATTTTTGGATTTTTGAATTTTTTTTGTGTGGCAACTAATAATTAAGTAAATATAAACATTGACAAATAAAATATTTTAAAATAAGAACAATGATTTGAATTTTTAAATATAACTTGTAATTTTGAAATTTTTTAAGTAATGTAAAGACCAAATTTCTTAGAAATTTAAAAAAAAAAAAAAAATTTTTTTCTGTTACATGAGCTGTGGTGTTTTTGGTGTTCATGAAAGCAGATTCCATGAATTTCTTTCATGAACAGGGGTATCTGTAACACTGACAGTCATGTAACAGAAATGTTATGCGATGAAAAATAAATCAGCAGTTTCCCATAGTGTCTAAAAGCACAGAGGTTTGGTCTAAATAAATAAGTAGAATGACGCAATACATATATAATAATAAACATTTATAATTTTTATATATATATAAATTCCTTTATGACGCAAAATAATTACAGTAGAATCACTTTTAATAAATAAAAAAAATAAAGAATAAGCAGACTATAAAAGTAGGTAAAGTAAAAGCAGACTTAAGAAAATATATTAATGTATAAACATATGTAACGTGTGAGAACTATATAAGAAGTTATTTAAATAATTACGGTTGAATTGAACAGTTAATGAGGACAAGCAGTGATTAAACTATAAACACTTTAATTAGGCAAAGACAATTCAAAAGCAACTTAAAAATAACAAACACATGTATAACAAGTCACAACATCAGCGTATATATCGAGATACGGAAGGCTTAGCACAAATGGCCTACGTGCGTTTTGGCACGCAACGTTCTGAAAGGAGGTACGTTGAACAACGTTCCAACATTAGAGGGAGCTCAAGATGGCGTAGCTAACTGTGTGCGTAGCTCGTTGCAGGTGGTGGAGAACTTGTGAAAAAATGTAATATTTCTTTAAAAATCGCAATGAATGTTGTACTAAAGTGGAGTAGAGGTGTTTAAGAGTTGGTAAAAACTTAGAAAGCAAAATCTTTCGTATACTTTCTTTAAAAAGTGAACTTGTAAAAAAGTTGCCATGTGATCGGACCAACGCGTTAATAAAATAAAAGTGAAGTGACTATATCGAGTAGAGTCAGTGAAATCCTAGGTATAAATACAATAACAACTGGTATCGTGAGTAATTATGGCCATTATTTTTAATCTTAGAAGTCTGCATTTTTTAAATCTTACAAAATTTAAGAAATAACTTAACTTAGGCTTTTTACTTATTGCGTCATCTATTCTCCAGCTAGGGCTGGCAAACTTTGTATAATTTGTAAATAGTTAATTGATTTGTTTGTTTAATTGTTCTATGATGTTGATATCCTTTGTTGTAAATATTCATTTTCTAATTATGTCAGAGTAAACAAATAGTTGTCTTGCCGCAATGTCTTGAATTTCTTTATTCAGCCACGAATATCCAATTAGCTTGTACTTTAACAGCCAGGTATCCACCCCTGAGGAAATTAAATTAACTTAATAAATATTTTATAGTAACTGATAATTATGGATATATAGATGCTAATAAAGCATAAATGAAGTTATATGTGGATTATTATAAATACTACGATTACTATTTTTTTTATTATTATTATGTGAGTTAAGTGAAGGTGATATTAAGGCTTTGAAAGTAAGGTGGAGCATAATGTGTAATTCTACGTTGGAGTTAGGAGAGATATATGATGTAAGTTTAGGTAAATGGTGATTTTTATTATGGAAGCAAGGCAATAGGCCTGAGAGGTGTTTTTGATGTATTAAAGGTATTTTATGAGCGACGACTTCTGGTGTTAAGGTGACTAGAATAAATGAGGTGAGGAGAGGTGTTAATAATTGCTAAATAATCCACATATAACATTTTATTTTTGATTTGAATATACATTTTTTATTTTTGAAAATTTTATCGAACCCCATTTTTTTTAACACTTTATACTCATACATATTTTTATTTTTGTAACGCTTATCGTTACATGGTGACCCTATTGATAACTATTTCTGGAGATCTACCTTGCTGATTTTCGTGCGGTTTGTTTTAAATGAAAGAAAATGAAGCCTAATTATTATCAAACAACTATGAAAAATCTATTTCATTTTATCTTTATATTTAATCGTGCACTTTTCTGTTGTTGTTTGTTTTAGGTTACAAACCTATTGATACATATTTCCAGATATTAATTTTACCCTAATACATTTTTTACTTTCAACTTATCTAAACAGCCAACCTTGGGAGATATCTTTTCAACACATCACTTTTTTAAGTTAGGTTAACAATATAAAAGCAAACAAAATCAAAGCAATTAACAAAAACATTACCGTGTTATAATACAAATATCTGTTCCGTTTTCGAAACATATTGCAGTATAGGCTTATCGTTTCCTTTTTCGGCTAGTTAACAATATCTTATTCCATGATAAACGAAATGATTTATATCGTCTATAAATCATTTATAACTGAATTAAATCTGACCGTGTAGGCCTACTTAAATTATTATCAATACCATTTTTTGTGTCGTTTGTCTATTTTACTTTCATTAATTGTAATATTAGTAACATATAAGACAGTATATAAGGCCTCGTTTATGCACTAGCGGTCGACCACGGCGGCTACCCGCTCGTTTTTTAAACACTGTGGTGGGGGAGCCAGTGCTGCCAACTGTTCTCCAGTCCTGTCAGTCTGAAAAAGTGTTATAAGTGTGCGATGGACACCGGGTAGGTTGGCAGCACTGACATGGCGGGAGCGGTCAGTGCTAAATTATTTAAATATTTAAATATTTAGTGCTCAGCACGTTTCATTCTCGTCTTGAAAGGGAGGGTTCTTGAAGGACGAAGAAGTGCCACTTCACTGCCGCCACTAGGCCTGCCCCCTGCACCAAACGTTTACCTTTATAGCACCGACCGACAACCGACAATAGTTCAAAAAATGAAATAGCCGGCAAACTCTCGATTTTTGTAAGTGCTGGTAATAGAGTCTATTCCCTTCATTCCGTGGGAAAAGAACTTTTATGATAGAGGAGAGGCGAGGAGTGTTTACACGAAAATTAAGCTTTAAAAAACAATAACGCGCAAGTCTTAATAACCGGAGTAAATGTTGAATAGATTTTTTGTACATTGAGTAAAATTATTAAAAGTTTTGTTTTATTGAAATTAATAAAGCTAAATCCATGTTTAAGTTATAACAAAAATAATAAAATCCTAGTTAATAGTAAGCAGTAGTTGAATTAGTTCAGCTAATTAACAAACAAACATTCTTCAATAATTATAGGCTACTAATTTCATACTCATACTTACCTGGTCTGTAATATTGGCTTTTGTTAAATATAATTGTGAAATGAAAATGTTATGGGTTAACTGCCGCCATCTTGAAATTGACAGTAAGTCAAACATCTTTAATTGGTGTAACTCTTTTGACCTATATTTATTTTCATTTAGAAGCTCTTAACTATCCTCACCTCCAACATTGGTTTGTAGGGCACTGAGTTAAACAAAATATATTTAGACTACTAGTTTCTTGTGGTGCGAAATAGTGACGTTTCAGATGAAACCAACACAATAAACTTATTAGTTCCTTGCTACTTGCCAAGAAGTAAATCCATTAAAAAATTTGAAGTGGAAAGTTTTTGTGTAGTTTTTTATGTTGTGTGGCTTACTCTTTATCTTCTTGGGGTGTTGAACACGAATCTGAAGTTGCCCAATGCAAATTATTCAGCAAATATTAGAAATCACCAAAAAAACCACTAACAATTTTTTTTCTGCTACAGAGTTTTATCAGATTTTTCAAAATATAGGATAATGTTTATAGTATAATGTTTATTTTTCGTGCTATGAAAAAAGTCTCTAACAATATATTTTTATCATTTTCCAAAAATTACTGATTTTTGCTGATTATTTAACTCTGGAAATTGTCTTGTCTTTATTTTAATATACATGATCACTTTTACCTATAACGCATAAGCTAATTTGCAATTTATAATCCGAAACTAAAAACACTAATGATTTTTAGTGGTTTTTATGTTGATTTCTCATATTTGCCGGAACAATTTTCTTGGACTCAATTTCAAATTCGTGTTCAGCAACCCAAAAAACATAAATTAAGCCACTAAAAACAATTACACCAAAACTTTCCAATTCTAGCCCTTTTTGAAGACCATTTTAATCGACTAAGAAGGCTACCCCGTTTCTGAGAGCATAATCGTCGAAGTGCAGAAGATAAAATTAAAATTATATCAAAAGTTATTCATGTTGTTTTTGTTGATTTGTTATGGTGGCCGAATCGATTATTTGTTTTAATGGAATCATGATTTGTTATATTGTGTTGTTTTAGGCTACAACTGAACTTTTATCACTTTTTTTACTTCGTAACATTTTTTTCAAACCCAACTCATTAAGAGCCACCTATAACTAAAAAATGTGTAAAGTAAGCTATTTTAAGCAGCTCTAGATTAAACACAATAAGATGTACAGTACATGAAATATTACAGACTTCATTTTTTTATATCTGTATTCTTTGTACATTAAAAAGCCAAATATTATTAGGCGTAAACAAAAAATATGTACAGAAAAGAAGTCAAAAAAAAAACATGAAGAATAAAAACTACATATTGATACTATTTACAAGTATTACATAAATAAACTTTTAACTTATTATTTAAAAAAGTACATCAGTAGCCTACGTTTATTCATGTACCTGTATCGGTAGTAGTGCATTGTGTCTATTAACATTAATGACAGAATAAAACACCTAAGACAAGATAAACTTTTCCTGAAAAATCAATGTCTATAAATTCTTAAAAATAAGGAAGGTTTTTATTTGTATCGCTACTGATATTAAAATCAGCTGCTCTCAATAATTTAGTTAGTGCTGTAAACGTAAACTATGTTGTCATTGTACTCCAGAAATGTTATTGACAAACGATAGGTTATTTTGAAAAAAAATATATGAAATTTATTATTAATACTATTAATCACAGTGTGATTAAAGTATCGTTCGTCACACGGGCCAAAAGTGGCTTTTCGATCCTCACTCATTTTCTGACTTCGGCTTCGCCTTTGTCGTTAAACTTGAGCTCGTATCGAAAAGCGTCACTTTCGGTCCTAGTGATGAAATATACTATTACATCATTTTTTAATAACGGCTTATTATTGCAAATACTGTACCGACTAAATTTAACTACAACTCATATTTTCAAAAAGGCCTGAATCACATAAGAAAGGAAATTAAGTAGGCTAATAATGTAATTACACTAATGCTTCATCTTCATTTGTGCCTGTTTCATGTTAAAAAATTTGTAACGCATACTGGGCCCTTTATTTAATTCACCCCGCCCCGTAATACGCATTCGCTAATCGCCGGGTTAGGTTAGAGGCCTTGTTAACTACCGACAGCCTAATTTCAATGTGAGGTTATGCACTTGTAACAACCACAAACACGGGTAGCCAGCTTTGACTTACACTTAAATTGCTGAAGAATAATTATTTAACAGTAAAGTACTAGACACAAACACATAATTAACTAACTAGATCATTGTCAGCCCAAATAGGCTATAACTCCCCAAAATATGTTTATCAGACGCCGCGACTATTACATGTCTAATCGGCCTCCGCGATACGGTAGGTAGCCACTCGCTAATTTACTTAGCCGGCCATCACACAATTACACAACAAAATATTAATTAATTAATTAAACATTGGTCTCTCTAAGGTGGACTGTAATGGCTGCAGGTCGGTGGAGACCAGTGTTGCCACAGTACCTTCACTGTATTCCCCACCCCACAAAGTAAAATTCCCCACACAAACCCCGATTTTTGGCAAGATTCCCCACCGATTCCCCACAAATTGCTTACGCCTTATTTTATGCTGTATTTCAAGATTCTTATGTAAAAACGGTTTAATACTGCATACCATATTATATATTAACACTAATACAGGTATTAATAGGTTGCCAGCTAACCTAAGGCAACAAAAAAGCAAGAAGGAAAAAAAAATAGTCATAAGTTCTATTTATAGATTTTAGTCGCAGTATGTTTACCTGTATTGAATATTTAACAGTAGAATGTAAAAAAAACGTCGTTTGCAAAAATTTCAACCTAGGATCGTATAGTAAATTTTCGCTGAAAAACCAAATACGGCGGCGTAAGTTTACTATACGACTATCGTCTTAACCTACGGCAGCAGAAATGCAAGAAAAAATAATAAAAGAAAAATAGCCTTAAGTTCTAACTTATAGTCTTTAGTCACAGTATGTTTACCTGTATTGAACATTTAACAGTAGAATGCTGCAAAATGTCGTCTGCAAAAATATCAGCCGAGAGTCGAATAGTAAATTTTTGCCAGTATTACTTTTTAGGAAATCTAGTGTATTGTATTTATTAATACATACAAAAGAACGCAGCATAAGTACACTTTATAGATTTGTATTTTGCTTTCCATAAATAGTGTAAAATATAAAATTTGTTGATAATATTAGCCCAAAAGTTGATTATTTACATATTAGTTGCCTAAGGTATAATTATTCCCCACCAATTCCCCTTTTACCATTCCCCGAAAATTCCCCACAGTTGTAATGTCTCAAATCTCAGTAATACAAAACGTTCATTTATGACAGCCTAGTATTATAGCCTAGAGAACCCTATGTCAATATATAAATAAACACCAGTAACAATCCTATAAAGAAATGAAAGCCAGATACTAAATTAGAAGCACTATATTTATTATTTCTGTAAAATTTGTCAAAATCACTATACAAAAACTCAAGATGGTTAAAAACGCATTTAGTTAAGTTATGTCAGCCATATTTGTAGGTTACTAAACCATTGTAAACACGAGCCAAGTAAAAGACCAATAATGTACCATGTAATTTAAATTATAAACGAAAACACGATAATCCAATGTGTAAAACGTATTCTAAATTTAAGAAAATATTTATAAAATAATTAATAGTTAATTATATACCATAGACTAATTATTACTCTTAAAATATTCACAATGATTAGTTTAACATATGACACAAGTAGTACAACATACACCAGAATTCAAAAAAGGAAGTAATTATTTAATCGGGTAAATTAAAATTATTACAAGTAAATAAATTTAAGACTTGAAACGCAAGAACAAATTAATTCCATAATTGTTTTGGCCGACAAAGAAATATTTCAGGTATAAAAATCCATCAAAAACTATTTTAAAGTGAAGAACAGGGACGCCATCATGGAAAACAACAGTGACGACATAACGCATAACATCACGTGAACGCAATCAACGAATCAAACGAATGAATACAGATTTCCGGATTCTAAGATAGGCGGAAGAAAGGAACCCGGCTACATCGTTTGAAAGTGAAGCCAAAAATCAGTACAATTTAAGAACTAAGCGTGGGTGGACGTAACGAATGCAATGAAGAAGTGACGCCGTTAATTGTTTCTTAAAAAGTGTAGTCAAAATGTACAGTAACTCGATATTTATCCATATGTGCAACCAAAACTGATAAGTATTCAAAGAACAGTGATTAAGATTAATATCTACAGGAAATTATTTAAATTAAATAAAAGAACTTACCTTCTTCCAATCCAATTCCTTACGACATCATGTCATAATTATTAACTTCATGTTTGAACTCATAATTGCGTATATTTTAATGAGATAATTACAGCAGCACGAGTACCCCTAGCCCGAGATTAACTTGAATTAAAGTCAAATTTAACTAAATTATGTATTGTGGTGATAAAACAAACTTTATTCTATGAAATTTTAATTATTATACTGAGCTAATCCAAACCGGAAATAGACATTCTTTAAAATAGAGATTCTACATTATAATTGAAATAAATCAAATTCGTTCTTTATATCTTATTATAAACCAAAATTATAAACCTTATGTACTAATAGATAAATGATTTAATTATATTAAACCAAAATTTGTTAAAATTAAACTTGTACTTATTTCAAAGATAATATAATTGAGATTGAACTTAGTAGGTTTCAATTATAGTACCTATAGGCTACTACAGTAGAATAAGAAATAGTATTATAAGTTTAACTTCCGGATAGTGGGGGCCTTATAAAAGGAAAAGAATTAATAGTTATATTATAACTTTGCTCCACAACGTATGGACATTTAAATTTTGGCAAAAGAAATAAGTATATATAAATTTCATAAGAAAATAATTATAAAATTGGCGACCAACGTGCCAGCTGTAATTATCTCCATAATAAATACTTCCTTAAACAAAAATTAACCAATCCCACCATATTTAATGTTTAAGATGCAATTCTAGGCTAAGATAATTATTCAATTTATATTATGTAAACATGCTAGTATGTAAGCTATGCAAACTTAATTTTAAGCATTGATATATATGTGTGTTACAATTAGGCCTAATAATTAAGTAAAAATTTAGAATTGATTTTAAAAACTTGTTTGTTAGGTTAAGAAATTTTATTATTAGAAATAGCCTACCTAGTTAACAATTCTATACTTACACAATAGTAGGCTACACTCAACACAATATAGGCTAATCCACATTTAATTAATATTCAATAAAAGATAAATCGTTAATAATGGAACAAAACAATGAAGACCAAACCCCACATTATAACCTACGGCCAGAATACAAACAAACTGAGAAGGCCAAAGAGGCAAAGTTACACAAATTAAGACCTTCAACGACACATACCGATATGACACAATTAGACGAAGTTAACTTAGAAATGGAGACACAATCCGACGAAGGAACAAGTAGGCCTATTAACACTTCTGATACCAACATGGATCCAATTGCAGAAACACCACCTACATCTATGATCGAACAAATAGCTAGCCTAATTAATAAGTTACAGATAAATATGGATAGCAAGTTGATGGACATAAATAATAAATTAAAATTAAACTTAACAGAAATCAAGGGAGAGATTGAAAATATTAGGACATGTGTTGAATCACAGGTTTCAAGGGTAGGGCAACAAATGAAACAAAATTTTGAGGGAGTCGAAACTGCCTTCATGCAAACTAAGCAAAGAATAGACAGGGTAGAAGCCAAATTAAACGATAAATTAGATTTACAAGTTTTCCACACTAAATTAGGCGATCATGAAAAACAAATTGCAGAAAAATTTAATATAAATAGACAAAGTGTATTAAAAGATGTAGAAACCTTAATTGCCAACATACCTAAGCCTATATTACCAACCAACATACAAGTCACATGTAATGGAAGTAATTTAGAAAATTCCGGATACATAAGCACTACAATCCCTAAATTCAATGGAAGACAATCAAACCCAAATGAATATTTAAATAGACAACAGATATTATAAAAAACTTTCAATTAGGAAAAATACAAAACCGGATGAAGACCATGAGTGTTTAATGGATTTATTAGAAAATAGTTTAGAGGGAAGTGCAGCTCGCTGGTGGGAGCTCATAAAAAATGATGTCGTCACCTGGGAACAATTTAAAGACGAATTCCTGAATAAATTCTGGAACAGGGATGTACAAAAAGGGGCCAGACAAAAGCTAGAGTTGGAACAATATCATGCAGGTGAAAGGCTTACACGTAATAAGTACTTCATAGAGAGGGTATTAGTCATGAAATCCATGATCCCAGAACCAGCAGATGAAGACATAATTGCGACCCTAACCGAACATTTTGACAAAAGGATACAGGACGCGCAGAGGGTGCAAAATATCACAACAGTAAGAGATTTTGCGGCTCTCCTGCAACGCGAAGACACTGAGGAGAGAAACTTCGAAATACGTAGACGAAACAACACGCAAATAACACACTATACTACCTACACCGCGGCACCACAAGCGAACAGAACGAATCTCTTGAGAAGTCCAAATAAGACACCTCCACAACTACGACAACCACCCCAACACAATGGTTATACTAACCCAGCCCGAAACCATCCGTATCAACCGACATATCAAAACAACCCCTATGAGAACACCAGAAACTTTCAAAATTAGAAACCGACATACAGACAGCACTACGATAAACCTCCTGGACCTATACAAACTAAATTTCAACAGAATGTCTACCAACGAACACCTTTCCAACACAACAGAGAACTAGCAGCGAAAAGAGAGACAACATATCCAACACGAGAGCAAAAACAAGTATGTCAGATGATGGCGACGACAAATAGGACACCACCCAACACGACAACGGACAGACAAGAAGAGTTAAACGCCAAAGCGCTGGTGGAGAACCAATAGATCAAAGATCCAAGAGCTGTATGGGAACTTCAAGTAGTGAACAACTTAACTACACATCCCAGTCGACATCAGTGCAAGAAACAAAAACCAAAATCGGAAAACAGCCCAATGACTACAAATGGCTAAACCTACCAATTGTAACAATTCAAAATATATTCCTACATAAAAATCATTTAAAATATCAAAAGAAACCATTCATAATTGCTGAACTAAACACGCATGAGTGCGAGAGAGAGGAACAGACTACTATAAAGGCAATTCATTCACCAGTCGAAGCAGCGACACCTATCAAAAAAAATCGTAAATGATTCATTAATAAGACTATGACAGCCGACTTCCAACAACATTATAAATAATTACCAGTACTTCTCGACCTCAAATTGAAATCATTCCCACATCAAAATTAATCTAAATTAAACGACCAATCCATATAAAATATAATAATAACTCAAGAGTAAACCAATCGACCGAAATCCACCTTTTAAAATACACTCGAAGCTAGGCCGATGTACGAAATTGTAGGCCTATTCCAAATTAAAACCACCGATCCCAAGGAAACTAAATTCTAAATCAAAAAAGGAACAGAACTATCGAGTCGAACAGAAGATTTTACATCAAAAATGTCTTTGGCAAAGTATGAAAAGAAATACCGTTAAGCTAGTAAATTTCTTCAAAGATATGAATATTCGGTTAAAACCTGGAGAACGAGAGGCCATGTTTGTTTAAACCCAGCCCACAATCACGTGACCGCTTATGCCGCGGAAAAGGAGACTTTTAAACGACCAGATAAATAACTATATTTGTAGACCTTAGATATTAGATATTGAGTTGTACAAGGAGCTATTTTAGATATTTTCATTTAAAAGTTTATTTACTCGAATTCTATTTACTTTTACCATTCTATGTTCTTTAAAAAACCAAAATACATCAAAATTTCATTTAAATCATACAAAACAAATACACTACATTTCAAAATACACATTTTCACATAACAATCAAAATCCCACAAGAAATGAAATTAACCAGGCCTTACTGTACCAGTTCCTGAGGGCCTAGGGAAGCCAAATTGGGATAAAATCCAATTAATTGTTGCTGAGACATCAAAGGGAGCAGACGCTGTGTTAGAGCCCACCAAACCACAAATTTCAAGACCATTTTGAAGAACAACTGCCTACGTTAAAATAACCTTGTATAAGTGAAGTGACTGAACATTATCAAATTTCAATAAACCATTCTTTTCAAGAAGAAGACTGTATATAAAAATTGGGTGAGATCAATCCACATAACTATTCATCAAATTGGATATACTCCAACCTTTCTTTTGCATGTTTAAATTCAAAGAACTATACCAGTAAAGCTGATAAACTTTTCTAAATATATATATATATCCCATCAAGATTTCAACTTTCATCAGAACTTTATCCTTTATATTAACACTAAATTCATACATCTACTTACCAATACACTTTCCACCTTGTACTAAGTTATTTTCTCCTTTGTTTTAATTATCCTAATTCTTAATTTAAATAATTTGTATAATATTTGTTTCAATTTAATATTGGTAAGAGCCGGCACCAACCTACCCGAGATTAAGAGTGCTCATTGGGAAATAATTCCCTAAAATAATTTTGTATATATTTGATTTTGAGCTAAATAACTATTAAACTGTAAATATTTTTTGATTTTCTATTGATAAATAAAAGAAGATTCTATTGTAATTGTAAACCTGTGTCCTGAGTCAAATCATTTATCAAATTGATTAAGCTAGAGTAAGCAGTGTTACAGTTCATTATATTAAGAATAAAATAAAAGTAAAGTTTTATAAATTAGGATATATCTTGTTCTATCATAAATTGACGCCTACAACATTAGGCCTATTGAATTAAAATAATAATAAAAGTTGTATTGTAATAAATTGACGCCGCAACGTGTGGCTTTTCTAATAAGGAAAAATTGTATTGTAATAAATTGGCGCACCAACGTGACGGCTCTTCCCAATAATACTCTAAAATAACTCCTTATTTTACCTAGATTTATAAGATTGTTAGCTTAATATTTGTGTGTATAATTTTAGTTGTAAATTTTAAAACAATATGGAAGACCAATCTGCGTACAACCTTAGAACTAATATTAACTTAACCCAAAGGGCTCAAGAATCCCAAGGCTTGCCCGACATTTACTCGTCCCGCCGAAAAGAAGACGTGGTCGCGAAACAGTTAGGCGAAACGATGGAAGGGTCGCGGATCCTTGATACAAGTAACCGCCGGATGGAAGACGTGTTGTTAGGAGAACGGTGTTTAAGGGAAGAAAATTTTAACGACTTGTTAGGC
>JAGFPH010020227.1:0-14427 GCA_018207615.1 Philaenus spumarius
TGCAACGAACGTTTGAGAACCTTCAAGTAAAATGCGGCATTCACAGTACGACCCGGAAACGAAAAGACTATCAATGGATTGGCGGTCACCTTCTTCCCCGCAACAAACAAAGCCGCGTGGAAAAATCCAAAGTGAAGACAATGTTGATCACATTTTTTGACAAAGAAGGAATCATCATAAGGAATTCGTTCCTACTGGCCAAACTGTGAATACCGCATTTTACTTGAAGGTTCTCAAACGTTTGTTGCAGCGCGTTAAGCCACAAATGTTTCAGACCGAAAATTGGATGTTACTGCACGACAATGCACCATCGCATACCAACATCATTGTACGCCAATATTTTGACTCACCATGGCTTAACAGGTTTGCAACATCCACCGTACTCTCCAGATCCGTCGCCTGCTGATTTTGTTGTTATAAATTTCATTTTGTTTATGTTTTACATTTAATAAATTTGTATTATTAATAAAATGTTGTTGTTCTTAGTAATATTTTCATTAGTTATTGATTTGTTATTTATATTGTAAAATGTTACGTATATGATAAACTGTATTTTATATACAGGCTACAGTATTTTTGAGATTAATTGTTAATGTAATTTTACTTTTAGATCAATATTTTCACAAAAAAATGTTTTTTTTTTAATAAAATGCAATTTCAATCAATATGTCTATACTTATTTCAAATTTCATTCCTGGACCAAAGGGACTTTAAAGTCACGAGAACAATTTTCCAAAATTCAGCCTAAGAAAAAATTTTTGGGTATAAACTTGGTACAAGCCTTTCAAATTAAAGAGTTTTAGTTTGATTTTTGTAGAAACTATTAATTTTAAATTACTAATTTTATAAGTGGTCTAGAAAGGGTTAAGGCCCGCATACACTTAAATCATTTTGTGCAACGAGGTTTGCGTAAGCATTTTGAAGGTATGTTTGAAATGTATGGCATGGTAGTTTTTGTTGCGCAACCGTTTGAAACGAAGTAAAAGTTTGTGCAACACTTTAGGCTTGACAATAAGGTTTGAAGTGGGTGGTAGTGAGTTGCACAACAGATTAAAGGGTAAACTTCTCTTCACCTGATATCTCTCCCAGTATTTATTCGGTGTGATTTTCTAGTGTTATATTTAATTTCTGTAATAGTTTTTCTAATATGTTTTCGTAATAATGTGTTAGCTAAATATTTGTAATCAGTTTTTAAACAAATTGTGTTATCATTTTTGTTTAAAAAATAGTTTTAAAAAATGAATATTTTAGTAAAAGTTAAAAAAAATTCAATTTGTGTTATCATTTTTAAAAGAAAAGTCTTTATTGAAACGTAATAAATTTTCTAATAAGTTTTCGTAATAATTTTGTAACTACATTTTTGTACTTAACAGTTTTTCTAATAAATATTTGTAATCAGCGTTTAAATAAATTGTTGTAATTATTTGTGTAATAATTTTCTAAACCCATTTTTGAAAAAAAAATGTCTGCAATAATTTTCGTAATATGTATTTTGAATAACGTTTGTAAATATTTTGGCAAGTGTAAAAAAAATGTATTATTCACCTTGATATATCCTTTCAAAATATGAATTAAAGCTGTACATGTCTCGGCAATTATTTTCCCAAGTGTTTGGGCTGCGATAGCAGTTGGGAATTTTTAGCTCATATTACCTGAGGGAACAAAATCGGAGATCTCGTATTTTTCGTCGAAATCTGCTGTCCGGTTCTTGAATACTGCTCGACTCTCGGAAAAGCTGCTATATTAAAGTTGTATAAAGATATTTCTCGTTGATTAAAATTGACATAATGCTGCTGTAAGAGTTGAATCGGCGTCTGTACTGAATACTATTATAGACACATTTAATTTGCAGCATACGAGGACTTTCTGCGTAACATTCTCAACAAACAACCAGACGCCGACAAACTGCAGGGAAATGTTTCTGTGTAAATGTTTTAGAATAGTGTAGTTTAATTTTTAACATCAAATATGTACAAACTATGTGTAACCGTTAACATAGTCTGGAGTTACATTGATAAAATACCACCTACGTAATAACATAGACCTTTGAAATGATTATTATTTTAGTAATAACATGTAATCATACCTTATAATATTTATAATTAAGATGTAGTGAAGATCTCTAAGCATCTAGGCACAGTCCGTAGACAAATTTTGGAAGAATGACCAACAACTTTTGCAGATTTTTTCAAATATAACGTAATTGATTGCAATACACTCATGGTCGTCATAAGACAATTTTCATATATGTACTATTTTTTGTTTACAACATATTGTCTCTTATTTATTTATTCATACAAGTTCAAAAAGTTGAAGTAAGAAACATTCTGTAAGAAGTTACTAAATAACAGGTGTAAGTTATTAATTGTGATGTAAAAATCAGCTGTTAGATGTAAACAATAACCCCGAAAAGTAACGTAAGAAATTCCACAGATAGTAAATACGAATTAAATTCAGCTTAATATATAAGTAGAATTAAAAATATACAACAGCTTCTTTGTTGTGTAATTAGCGCAGCTTTAAACATAAATAAGAATGCAACAATAAACCAATACGAAAAGAGATGATTGTTATTCCAAACAGTTGTACAAAGCATACAATTATGGATAAAATAAAGAAAGTTTTACAAATATATCCTTGATTTAGTTAGTATCTCACTCACTGTAAAATCAGACGGGGCAATTCAACTTCTTCAAACATGGCCGGACGTAAGTTAGCCTATTTGAGCTTGCCACTTGAATTATGACTAAATAACTTAGAGGTGCAACTTACACTATATACAAATTATACAATTTTTACATAATGTTTCTATAATAGCCAGCAGGATAAATTTTATTAAAAAACAAAAACTACTCCTGACGCATTTGTTTTTGTTTTTTTTTTAGGATTGGATATTTGAACTTTTTGCTTAAAGTGTAGTATTTTTTAACTCTTCAATTTGTTCTATTTTAATTTGTTTATTGAAAGTATACAGAAGTTTATAAAGTGGAACATTTATTTTATTCTAGCTGTACTAAAATCTTTTCATACATATTCTTAGGGTTTTCGATTTTATTTTGGAAAAAAGATATTTTTAAAATAATATATATTGTTTATTCTGTTACAATTTCCATATTAAATTTTGTAAAACAAGCTGATGTGACCGTACATAAAAATTGCAAGGTGATATCTTAATACATAAAAAATTTAGGTTGTAAACAAAATACAAAAATGAAAATGTTCGGAAAATTTTGAGAAGTCAAATACTTTAATAATTACATAATCTATAATAGTTTACAAAATACACCTGCACCATATGTTAGACCTTCTTCATCGTTATTTTTTCTTCTGGCGTCAGTTTTCTCAGTTTTATTTGGCAGTAGTGCTCTGTTAGTTAAACTTAAGTTTAGTTTGTCCGTCATTTTAAAGATTTTACTTTAGTAAGCACACATAAACAGCTGTCAACCATAAACAGGTGTATTCAAATATAAACCAGCTGATAAATTTGAAAAACATGTGCCAGTCTAAAGAAAAAGATTGATTTGGAATTCGTAGCCTAGACTGCACATGCATTAGTAAAAAAAATTTATAAAGATTTGACCAACATTTGTTGACAACCACTTTAGACCTTAATTGGAGTTGGAGAAACCTAGAAATCTGAATTATCCATTCTCAGGTAAAGACAGAGAATACAAATTAAATAATGCAATAAACAATTTGTTTATTAAACAAGATTTGTTATTTATAAAAAGTTATACGCCCTTAATTGAAGAAAAGAAGTAAAACCCTCCCTTACTGAATAACAACATACAGAAAACCACCCCTTTTTAATGACAGCTAATTGATTTAACATGCATAGTTTAACATCAAAAGATATTATGGTAACATTGAAAGTTACTGAAACACACAAATATATGAAAAAAAGATACAACACTTGTATTAAAGTACTTAGTTATATATTGTGTATGTAGCCTAAGCAAAAAAGATTTAGGCCTGTTTTAATCGATACGATAAACGAACAAACTATAAAATATCGAAAACTGTTAATACATTCATGTAGCCCTTAAAATATTTTTGCAAACATATTATTTTGATAACAAGAACCATTAAAAATAATGGTCATACAGAATAATCGAACCCGGCCCGATTAGTTGTGAAGAAGACACCGCGTTGACTCAGAGCCATCAAACTTTAGTACTGCGAATTACTTGACGATATCAAACATGCATATATATTTTTCTCTGTATCCATCTAGCTGTTCAATTCCAATTCCCTTTATACGTTTTTTTCTTTATACGTAGGCCTACCATCCTACACAGAACAGAAAACGTCTGGTGTCTAGATGTAACGTATTTCTTTCAGACATTTACAATTATAAATAAAACTTATAAATATGGTACAGTATATTAAATTGTAGGCCTATACAGTATTTATTATATTGTGATAAGTAGGATTACACGATCATTTCTATAATTTGTTATCATGTTTCTACAAGCCTAGGTTGGCAACACTTTTGCCTAAACGGATATCCGGCGCTATTTAATATTTCTAAAATCATATGATTTACTTATTGTTGGTGCTTTGCTGTGGTTATTATTGTAAGTTTGTTATATTAGTTGGTGATTAAGTGCGAAATAGTTAGTCTATTAATTATTAGTGACATTAGTTTGCTGTATTTTAAAAAGATAGACAAGTTAAGTTTACTTTAAAATATGATTCATCTGTTTGTTAAGACAGAGACAGTTAACAAAAAGTTACAGTAAAACTACACTAAACGTCTATTCCTTGCTAACAGCATCTTTTACCTTTCGCAAAATGTATGCTGAAGTGTTAAGGAGTGGTGGTAGACACCTGAAAAATACTACTTGTATTTTTAATTTCAACGGTGCACCTAAAGTTACGAGCAACTTTATTTTGGAGAACGCAGTAATAACTAATGATTTAGAAAAAAATAGTTTCAGGCGATTTTTCACAAAATAGTGATCGGTTTCAACCAAATGTAAGAAACACACAGTGCACAAGAAACTCTGTTGCATCAATCGTTATGAACACTTTTCAGCCCATTAATACATGGTGTAATAAAGAAATCAATGATGTAGTAATTATTGGAAACTCGAACCACATTGAGCCAAGAGATGCACCGTTACACAGTGGTAACCTTTCCCCACCTACTTGCCTAGCAATCGATGAGGTTTTACCGATTTTTTATTGTCAGAGGAAATCAATTTTTGATTTCAATACATGATAATCTTTATCAGAATAATGTTGGGCATGGTCTCATAAATTTGACCGAACAAATTGCTAAATGACAAAAACAGTTCGATGCAACCCCCACTTTCGAGCTAATAAGCCAGCTAAATAGGAAGTAGACATCAGCTGATAACGCACCAGTACACTGTACAGCGTCAGCCTACTAACATGTTTGAACTTTATTTGTGCGCGTGTCGTTTGTGTTATATGTGTTTTTTTATAAATTGCGTTAAACGTTTTTAAATGTGTTTTGACCACCCGACGATGGAAGAACTAAGTTCCGAAACACGTGTCGTGAAATACATGTATTGAAGGAAAAACTTCAAAAAAAGGATTGCTGGCGGTAAGTAACACATTAAAAAGTTATTGTACTTCATTGATTACATTCCATATAAAATTAAAATAAGATATAATTGTTAAAATCACTTTTCAAATTCCACTTGAAAGAACTTTTTTTCGTGCGTGGCTTATCACAAATCTTGGTCACGTATCACAAGCAGTAAAGGAGAGTTAAGGTCTGTACGTAAAGAAAACAGTTTAAGTGGGAGCTTAAACTACCTTAAGATAAACAGCAAATGTTGTCTGATATTTAGGAACGTAATCAAGTAGTATATCTTAGCGCAAGGAAATTTAAATGAAGGACATTTGAAAGATAATAGCATTTATCTCTCATTCGCACATCATGTCCATCCCGAAATTTTAATTTAGGTATTTACCCAATTGTTGTGAATATTCACATTCAATAATCCCCCACTAAAAGAATACATGACTGTATTTCATAACACCTATTATTACACCACTGGATTTAAAAAATTTAAAAAAAAAATAAATAAGGGAGAAGAAGTGGTATGTACAACAATTACTTGGATGAGTCACACCAAGACTTTTGAAGTAGTCGGACATACCATTTTAAAACATAAGCAACAAGAAATCACACATATTCCTGATTAATTGTGTTTATTACTCGTTATAAACAGTGAGAATAAAAATCAAATAAATTAGGTGAGTTAGTACATCTGTAAATATTATCAACCTACCAGCAAAACCGTGAAATGCAAATATCCACTAATAACTCCACACTGGGCCAAATTTAAAACAATACATTCTGATTGAATAAAAAAACTAAACTGAAAATGTATACGCCACAATTATGTTGCTTCAGACTTTTGTAAATATGCATCCCTACATCATCACGGTAATTAACATGTTCGTGGTTAAATAAATTATATTTCCTTTTGTATTCAATGTTTTCTTCGTAATAGTCGGCGAAATAATTATTTAGTTTCAGAATTAAAAACCATCTTTAGAAGACGTTTACTATAATTGTGTGTATTTCCCAAACTAAAATGGTATGGTAAAAGCAGTCAATTCATAAAAAAATTTAGTCTTGAAGAACAAATCAGTCAAATAGTAGAATCAGCTGGGACATCATTTGACTACTTAAACACCATTTTTATTATAATATAAGCCGTTTACAAATGTACAAAAATAATAAAATTTTAACCATTTCTATAACGAATGTGTGTTGCATAGTGTTTTATGTTAAATATCTGCTGAAGATGCCGTCATTGAAACGGCGAAACATATTGAATTAAAAAACAAGGTTGTTGAGACATACAGGGTACTTATAACAATGCATTAACGAATTTCCGTAAGAAAGATTTTATCTATTGCGATTACTATTTTCAATGAAATTACTGTGGAACTATCTAACGAGCTTCAACGTGCTCAAAGTTATTACTGTATTTACGTTTCATTTTTGACTTAATTAGGGACGATCGTGTTACAAAAACAACGAATTTAAATTCTAAAAGTTAATTTATTCGAAATTAACATATTTTTTTGTAATTGCACTCTATTAATTCCGCCCACTGGATTGCCTCGCTATCTGCCAGAGAGGTTTGTTTTAGTCCAAAAGTAAATGCTACCGACACACGACGAGGAGCTTCAATACAGTATTACTTGACTTGTACCCAGGCACAGAACTAGGATGTTTAATAAATCATTCACTGTGACAGCATGTAGGCTCTAGAATTCATTGCCGGAGAGTTTGAGATGCATCAATGATCGTGTACATTTCAAGAAGGCTTTGGGATGTTATTTTTGCCAACTAAAAGTTAGTTTTGGATGTTTTGGTGGATTTTCTTAATATGTGTGTGTTTGAGAGTGTAAATCTGTGTAAATGTATATTTTACTTCTGTGTAGTATAATTTAGCATGCTTTTACTTATTTTACTTTGAAGATAAATGTGTATGTAATTAGTTTTTACAGTTTTGTATATTTTGTTTTAGAAATAATAATTATTTTATAGTTTTTTTTTATTTGTTTCGTAATTTTTTATGCTATTATTACTTTTGATGTAGCCTATTTATTTATTTTAACTGTGTTGCGAAAGGTTAATAGTCCTAACTTAAAAATAAAGACTATTATTATCATTTACCTTATAGCACCATGCTCAATCGGTTAAACCAAACTGGAGATATACATTTTTGTATTAAACGAAATTAACATTTCGGATACCTGGAAACTGAACGTTTACGAACAACTGTATTCTTAATGTTTCCTTTACCAACAAAATCAAATTCAGAAGCTTTACAGCAGCGGTTACTTACTGAACACTGCTCATTTTATTTAAAAACAACAATTTCCTACTTGTATCGCAGATTTTCCTTAAGTATAATGATTTTATAACTAAATCAAATATTAGAAACTAAATTGTAATTTAACGACATTTCTATCCCCTACTTAATAATCGTCGTCCTCGTCAGTCTGTGGGATTCAAAAATTTGTCCAGCATTTCTATGTAAATTATACCGGTGATAATTTTCTCTTGGAAAAAGAGAGGGCAGTAGACTTTGCCCTTGTTGATTGCACAAAACGCGTTCTATTTTGGGCTGCAACGTACATGTTCCAAGGATTTTCACTGCCCCAAATCCTACAATTATGTTTATTGACTGTACTATTCAAGTGAAAAGTCGCTTCATCACTAAAAATAATCTTTCCAATGAAATCTTCATCCAACTGATGTAGCATTTCCACACAAAAGTCCTTACGAGCAATCCTATCCGTGTCTTTTTTCTTGCACCATGTGTAACTTGTATGGTTTGAGATGTAACCGTTTTATCAACACACGCCAAACAGCCATGTGAGGGTCGCCTAGCAATCGGGGACGCACGCCGGGTTATTTGGTAGGACTGTTCAAAAAGCTTCGTCTCACTTACTCTACAACGTAGTCAGACGTAGGGGATTGCCTGAGGATCTGTTACCTAATATCCAGTTCTAGTGAAACACTTATGCCACTGATAAATAGTAGGCCAACTGGGAGGATATTTACCATATTCTGTACGAAAATTATATTGCACAATTGTCGCAGACTTGGACTCTTCAATCCAAAACAGACAGCGAGGACGCTCCAAACCGGTAAATACAGCCAAATTTGCTGCAACTGCCGCTAGCGCTTGAGGTGACGCGATTCTGTACTAGGTTACCACGTGAGTCAAAACTTGATCTATTTTCCTTCAACATGACACCAAGATTAAGTCTGTGAAGTCGTATGAATTTTCAAAGTTGTAAAGATCGTTTTGATACACCCTGTATATAGAAAGGTATAGACAAAAATAACAGCTTTTTGCTTTCTCACTATACTATAGTATAGAAAAAGTATAATGATCGCAAAAAAATCGTGTCTATATTTTTGTGGATATATCCGTTTTGGGACCCCCTGAGTCCAAAAAAGTGTTTTTTTACAAAATGTCTGTATGTCTGTATGTATACAAAGCTAGAGAGAAAACTATTCAATCGATTTCGAACAAATTTGCACCAAACATGCCAATTAGGCCTGTCTAGATGCACGGAAAAAGGTTTCGAAAAACTTTGAAAACAACCCCCTTTTTGGCCAAAAAAACCCCAAAAAATCTGTTATTATTTTTTAATAAAAAACCGCTCTAACGATTTTGATCAAATTTGGCCCTTTTGTAGCGCTTAATGTACCCCTACCATTTGCAAAAAACTGCATCTTTTAAAAAAATTTCGTTTAGCTATTAATAATAATAATAATAATAATAACTGATTTTTGGGGGGTTCTTTTGGCCGAAAAGGTAGTTGTTTTTCGTGACTCTATACACGCCTAGTTGACATGTTTGGTGCAAATTGTTCGAAATCGATCGTATAGTTTTCTCTTCAGGTAATAATAATAATATTTATTAGTTACTCTCATACTTGAATGTACTATCCCCTATCCCACTTTAATATAATTATGCAGTCACAGTTGGGGTTACCATACCCGGGGGTTGGCGTGCGAAGAACGCAATGCATTGCCCGATAATAATTTAATTATGATTGTGAGAAAGTATGTGCCAGTTTCTGGTACCGTTTATTTTTTTAATGTTAAGTTACCGTATTTACACTCACAGAAAATACAAGACAGATCACAGAAAATACAAGACAGATATTTTATATGAATACAATGTTACCAACTGTATTTCACATATATACTTTACGATACAATTGGATTGTTGACATCTTGATAGTGTAAAGTATATCTAATAACAGTGACTAGTGGATTTATTGCATTCACGGATTATCGACTGCGTCACAGCTGAGCCACAATTTATTACCTTGAATCTGACCTATTTCAACAGTTTGCATTGAATGTAAAGCGCGATGATAGTTACTGGAAATGAAGATACGTTTTGTTGACAATGTGTAGTTTCTACTATGGAAAGCTTGTTACAAAAATGCTAATCGTTTGTTATTAGACATTACTAAAATTGGAAAGTTACTTCAATATTCATATTGTCTGCCCAAGGTCTTTATATATTTTTCTGTTTTTATAACAGCTGAACGATAAAACAAACAATTCTTTATATATTTTTAAAATGTGTGTCGTTTTTACAAATTTAATAAAAGTAAACAATTTATATTATACTGTAGTTATGATAGACTAGTGAAAACGGCGGAGCAACGTATAACGCACACGCATAAATCCATCGCTATCAATTAGGCTCGAACCTATTGGCGTACAGATTGGGCGAGGGCCTATACCCGGTCAATCTGCTTTCCCCTATGTATAGTTCAAATAATGTACTAAAACAAAACAAAACTATAATAAAAAGTTTAAATTAGAATATTAAATAAATATTGCCTTTAAAAGAATAGTTTAGGTTTTAAAAAAATATTTAAACCTTAAACTACACACATTTATTTTGGCAGAAATAAGTATGCCAAAGTACATTGTTTCATATTGTTCCCACCAAATATTACTAGTAAAAATGTTAAGGCGTAATTTATAGTTTTAAATTACGTTTTAAATTTCATACCAATTCATACCAAGTTTCATCAAAATCGGAACGTTAGTATGGTCTCCAGCTCTGTACACATCCTAACAGACACAGGGACAGACATCACCAAAAAACCACTTTTTGGGATCAGGGAGCACCAAAACAAATAATTCCACTAAAAATATTTTTAAGTTCAGGGAGCACCAACACAGAACATTCCACTAAACAATTTTTGGGGGTTCTGGGAGCACCAAAACAGATAATTCAAATTCAAAATAGAAAATTTGGACGAAAACAATACTTTCTCCATATACTACGTATAGGGGGGAGAAAGTAAAAATGTATTTAAATGTTCACCATAGCAAAAAGTAGTTTACAACTTAAAGACGATCGAACAATATAACCACGAGATAAAAGTACTCAATCATTGTAAATAATTTTTTTAATAGCATCGAATAAACAATTACTATATGAAATGATTTTACAAACCTGTTCATTGATATCAATAAAATAAAAATAATTTCGAACTAAATTGTTTGATCTCGAGGTACAATGTATTTGATAAATTGCCGCGGTTGTAATATATATACGATACAAAACACAATTATTGAAACTTATTAACAAACAAAATAAATGAACTACTAAAAAAATTACATACTTACTTAGATTTTTGAGTCTAATGTGTGTTAGGTGATTCTTATGGAATGATTAGTGGTCGAATTTACAAGAGTGTCCTTAAACTAAGTTATTAAAATAAAATAGAGTATTTATTACTGAGTATTTATTATAGAGTATTGGTTTGTTACTGAAGAGAGGAATAAATATTTAGCTGTTGAGTTAATTTTGAAGGTTTATAAGGTTTTGAAGATCTTGGTGTGAAGTGATGGGAATGTTTAAAGGTTTACTCACGAATTTGCTAGAGGTAAATATTATTTACCAGTGCAGTAGTCTGTTTTTCTGATGTGATGGATAGCTTAACACATTCACTGCTACGCAAATTTCGTATTTCCTATGCTAGGAGCTGACCTTTTATTTTTATATTTATAGCAAAAATGAGTAGAAATTACTTTATTTTTTTATTTTTTAACCTTTTAGCTAGTGTAGTTTTGGCCTAACCACATTTTACACCACCTTTCAAACTCTCATAACTGTTCTAAAATGCTAACGAATAAAATTCTGTATCATTCATATCTTCTGAAAGCCCACATTTTGAATCAGTTTGTATAGCATTTGCTACTCTCTAGAAATTTTTTTAAAGAATTGTGCATGAAATACTTTTTTCTCCATTTTTTAAAATAAGTGATTATGTAGTTTCTAGGTCATTAAAACCTATTTGCCCTTACTTTAAACTTAATGTAGAATACGATGTTAGTATTTAACTTTGACGAATGTTTCGAAATATCCCATAAATTCTAAACTAAATAGATTAGTTGCATTTATGTTGTTCTATCACCAAAAAAAATTTAACGCTAGGTCCAGACCACCCATATCCCCCACATAACTCATATGTCCTAAAAAAAAATGCTAAATGACATATTAATCTAATATATATACAGGGTGGGGCAGAATGGACTCCCTAATTTCAAACACTCACTGTAGAGCGCGCAGATGGGTTAGCGGAGTGAGAGCAGTGGCGTTAGGTGGGGGAATCGACACCATTTTCATTTCAGTAGTCGCCATGCAGTGGTCTGGTGAGCATCGAGGGTTTGTCGTAGAAACGTTTTTTTAAAAAACAATGCTAGTGTGGTGGCGACACAGAGGGCTTTTTGTAGGCGGTTTGGTTTGGCTCGTCATGACAAAGTTCCTGATGCTAAAACCACTAGGAAATGGATTATTAGTGTACGGGCGACAGGATCTGCACTTCCTAGAAAATCAGCAGGGCGACCTAAAAGTGTGAGGACACCTGAAAACATCGTGGCAGTGAGAGCGTCCATTGAACAGGCTCCATCGCGCTCTGCGCGGAAACATGCTGCTGCCCAGAACGGTAAGGCGAATTTTACACACTGGCCTTCATTTACACCCCTACAAGATGGTGGTCGTTCAAGAATTGAGTCCACAAGACTGGGTGAAACGTACAGCTACAGATGCTTGCAATGAAATTTTAACCTCTGTGCAACCCGACGCTATTCTGTGGTCTAGCGATGAAGCGCATTTTTACCTCTCCGGCACAGTTAATAAGCAAAATTTTCGTTACTGGGCGACTGAAAATCCTCGTGAACTTCACCAATGACCTCTTCATAGCCCCAAAGTGACAGTTTGGTGTGCCGTGTCCTCCATAGGCATTATTGGGCCTTACATTTTTGAATCTCGAGGTTTAACTGTTACTGTTACCTCTGAGCGTTATTGTGACATGCTGGAGAACTTTTTTCAACCTAAAATGGAAGAGTATGGTCAGCAATATGACACACAAGCCTTTTGGTTTCAACAGGACGGTAATGCGGCTCATACCGCCCTTTGTTCACGCCAAATCCTGCAAAGACTGTTTCCCGGCCGCCCGATCTCCTTACGAGGCGATGTTCCATGGCCACCTCGCTCCCCGGATTTGAGCCCATGAGATTTTTTCTTTGGGAATATCTCAAAGCTGAGGCAATTACAGATGTCATCGCTAGAATATCAGAAGATATGCTGAGAAGAGTTTTCGACAACTTTTTTGAACGACTCAATATGTGCATCGCTCGCCAAGGTCGTCACCTAGATGAACTAATTTTCAAATCCAAATGAAAATAAAATGGCATTGAATGTAATTTTTTGAAATAAAAAGGTTTTAAAATGATCTTTGTTTGTTCTTTTACAATTCACCCTTCAAATCAGGGAGTCCATTCTGCCCAACCCTGTATTTAACCGATACGTATACCTCACATATATATCTATTAACAATAACATAAATATCTAGTATATTTATTTTCAGAAAATAATGATAATAACACGAGAGAAAATAATGTAAATGAGAAAATGATTATTGAAGATGTAACTAATAATTTTGATGATTTATAATTGAAAAATATATTACATATAAAATATACTTAACGCAATACATTTTCTGATCCTTCTACTATTCTAATATTAATACTGATTTGCAAATATAGACTAGTCGTAGAAGTTTTCACTTCCAACGTGTGGTCTTAAGCAGATAAAATATTTTAGCTTCTTAATAACCAGCAGCCCACTTCGTGATTAGGCTGACACCTTCAACCTATTGGCCATGTTTTTAACAAGGATAGTAGAGTTTGAACTCCATAGAAATAGCACGACAGTGCTACCTTCTAAAACAGTAAATGTTAATGTGCACCTCTTTAACAAAAAATTACCTTAATATGTGAAACACTCAAGGATATATTTTCAACATCAGGGTGTGTATAAGAGTTAAGTTATAGGAACTATATTAATACACATAACAGCAGATTCACTTTTCAACAATCAACAAATATCATTACTATGATTATACTCAAAGATTTTGTGAGTAAATTTCCTAAAAACAAACGGAAAGCAAAACGATAAAGTTAATAAAACAAACTTAAACATAACAAAACACAAACACGCATGAGCATTGTATTATATTTTAGTCAAAACATATTGATATGCGTACTTAAATCAGTCAAGTCTGATACAGCTATAACTATGAATATTTAATTTAGAAAAATACATTTGGTAGAATCATAAAAGGCAAATAAAAGCCAACATAACGACAGTTTAATTAATTCAAGTTGACTTGAACCAACTATACGAGTCAAACCATTCCAACATGAACGACTCGTGGCTTGGAATACTCCAACTCTGGGGTGAAAACTATATAAACTATAGTCAAGCCCAATTTAAACTTTCTTCTGTAACGTTTGAACTAAAATATAGACTTTGTTTCTCCTTAGACAATAACTTTCTCCTTTAAAGTTGCAAGTGGACTTATCTTAAGTCCTAATAT
>JAGFPH010020230.1:0-14422 GCA_018207615.1 Philaenus spumarius
TTTTTTTAGAGTTTTCTCTAATAAATGTAGGATATTATTCGGCACATTTTGTTTTTTTACACAACCTTATAGCTCGTTTGGTTCCCCCATAGTCGACCAAAACGTAAAATGCCGTAAAAGTATTCGTGGGGGATTTTACAGTTGAGCAGTGTGCACTTTACTTCCACAGTGAACCATGCATGGTGATCACCATTTCTGTATCAATTTTAAAAACTTGTATAGTGTTTTCGTTTAAGTGTTTTTATTGTGTGTGTTACGTGTATTTTATTATTATGACTGTGTTTAAATATCTGACGATGACATCATAGCAATGTCGAAACCGGTAATATAAAAACAAACAAACAAGGATTGTGACGGACCATGTAAGGTAATAAACAAATTTTCATTATTATACAATCCTGGAGGCTAGAAGTCCAAAAATGTTTAAGTCTTTTGTTTGCTTTTAACTAATCTACAAAAACTGTCACTAGTGTTGAATAATAACACGATACAAAATTTGCCAAATTGTTTGCAAATAAACGTGTTTTGGTACATTGTAGGCCTAACCTGAAATTTGGTTAGGTTTTTGATCCAAATCAGCTGTTTTAGTTATAGTATGCAGCAGCAGATGTTTGTATTGAATTATAATGCAGTAAGCATTTATCGTTGATTTTTGTTTGTGTTTGCTTTTAGTTTGTTAATCTAACATAAAAAAACACTGTTGATTGTGCACAGTAATAAACTGATTTCAAATTTGCTAAGTTGGTTGTTATGGTAATGACTGTAAACAACGTGTGTTGCTAAGCTGTTTTATCTGAAGTTTCACTATTTTTACGCTTAAAATGCAAATTTATCAAAATCTTTTCCTAGTGTGATGTCTATGACCCCATAAGAGTGTATACATTTAAATTTTCGTATTTGTATCTTAAATAGCTTTTTTTCACGTTAACTCTATGTCAGTCAGGACTCTAATATATTATTATATATAGATATATTTTATATTTTTACTTTTATTTTTTATCAATTAGTTTTGTGAGTCGCTTGATACTTATCTATATATATAGAAGCCAAATCCACTGACTCACTGATCACGATTTCTCAAAAAACTACTGAACTGGTTGGAACGAAATTTGGTATGTAGCTTCCTAAAGGGCCTTAGGTGCTCTATAAGAAAGGTTTTCAAAACATGCGAAATATTAGGGGAGGGTTTGGGGGGTCAAATTTTCTAATTAACGATTTCTCTAAAACTACTAAACGGATTGGAATGAAATTTGGTATGTAGCTTCCTCTAGGGCCGTTGGTGCTGATAAGAAAGGGTTTTAACAAATTTGAAATCTTAGGGGGTGTTTGGGGGTCAAAGTTACTAAATCACGAGTTCTCTAAAACTACTGAACGGATTGTAACAAAATTTGGTATGTAGCTTCCTCTAGGGACATACGTGCTCTCTAAGAAAGGTTTTCGAAAAATTCGAAATTTTAGGGGAGGTTTGGGTGGGTCAAAGTTACTAAAAATCCCCATAAGAAATACATAGTAATATATTTATTGATATAATATATTTTTTGTTAATATACATTTAACTTTGATTTGTCAATCCGTGCAAAGCCGGATCGGGCCAGCTAGTTATACATATTTCAACAAGTTCTTTTAAGTTGTAGGAATAGCGGAGTCCGGCAATCGTGTTTATTTACGTTTGCATGCGCAGTCCTATGTCATTGAAAAGATACGTAGACTATAATATTTCCCGAGTTGTATGAAAACCATAATATTTCCATTATTAATTAATTGTTAACTAGTGGACCTGGTAATGGTTCGCTATGGCTTGATTGTAGTATATAAATATGTACTTAGAATAAATTAACAAACACATTGAAGTGAGTGAATTAAAAAATAAATTTTTGGGTGACTAGTGGTTAAAATAAGATTTTTAGGATCAGAGCAGAAGACCGCACACGCTTTAATAAACATATGGGTGTTTAATGTTAATGCAATTAATTTTATATCGGTAGCTATCACATTTTAATTAGCCTATTATTTAGTTTTGTGGGTAGTTGTCCCATTTCAATTCCCTGACTTATTTAATCGAATTTCAAATGGTTTTTTCACCTAAGAATAATATTACACAAATTTAGTTTTATAGCTTGTAGGAAGTTAGTGCAATTTGTTTTTATGTACAGTGGTAGCTAACCATTTTAATATTTTTGTGGGTACTTCTCTAAACCATATTCTCTAAACAATTCTGGTACTAATATGTGTAAATTATGAAAATTTTGATTGAAATTAGTTGAGTAGTTTTTGAGCATATGTACAAAAAGTAAGTGTACAACTGATTGTTTAATTTTAAGGGTAGTTATCTCATATCATACCTTTGACTTAAGTAATAGAATTGCAAACGGTTTTTCATATAATTTTTTTTCGCTTTATAGCTCGTAGGAAGTTAGTGCAATTATTAATATATTTATTGTATAGGTGTTGCAACCCCATTTTAACCGCTTTTACTGTAGTAATTGTAACGTCTGGCATTAAATCCTGGCATTAATATGTTTAAATTAATAAACAGTGATATTTTTAGTGAAATCGGTCGAATAGTTTTTGCGGCTACACATTACATAGAAACAAGCATTGATTTGTTCAGATAGAGATTAAAGTCGTTGCGAATTGAGTTCAAGTTTTTCAAAGTGTTTTATTTTGTGTTCAGAATTAATTATATTTTCTGTTTGCGTTTATTTAAGACGTTTAGAATTAGAATCGAAATTTACAATTTCTTATTAGAGCTTTTTTGCGCATGCGTTGGCATCTCTGCCCCCGAGGTGTCGTGTAGTAAACTTTAGCCTTCATAATTTCCCCGAACTCTTTAAAAACGCAAACAATATTTTCTAGAACTTCCATCTACTTTAACATTTTCCATAAATTTTTTTCTGTTTTAGAAATATATAAATTAAGTAATAGCTACCATTTCAGGCTTCGTAATCAGTACAGCTGACAAAACTAACCACACAGTGGGAATTTTAAAACTAAAAACGTCCCTTAAACAATATCTTTACAAACTAGTATAGAAAAAGTGTCCAATCTTTTACACTACAGGCAGATGGTAGATTTGATACAGTTCATAGTAATAAAAAGATTAATTTTATAGAATGGGTAGGCCTAGTTCGGTAACAATAATTAAAGTAATTTGCTTGAAATGAGATTAGCACATCAATTGGTTCTACAGTAAAATTATCGAATTGGATAGGCTGTGTAGTAACGCGCATGCGTAGGCTATACCCGTACAGTATAAATCTTGGCTTTCGCGTGGATGTATAGTACAACTAATAGAGATTTTTCTTATTATTGAAGTTAACAGCAAGCGACATCCACAGTGACTTTAAGGGTAGCACATAGGTAAGTAAAATACAAAAACTTTCTGGCAAGCAGCTTTTGCGAATTTTTTATAAACAAAAATAACAATAAATTAGGAAAAAATGCGCAAATGCTTCTTTCCTGACAGTTTGTAACCTATGTGCTGCCCTTAAACTAACTGTGGATGTCGCTTGCTATGAAATTCAATAACAAAATTAGCCTTTTTCGCTCTAGGTTATTGGCTGGCTGTTATATATTTATTCTGTTTCACCTTAATTGGTCATTTGTAGCACCAGATCATCCTAAATGGACAATTCACTAGTCCTTTAATGTTAAGTGGACTGGTCTATAAATCGTGACCTTATATAATTTAAACGTCCGTCGATGGGGATATCATATAACACATTTTTGGTCTCGCAGTATTACTAACTTGTACATAGGAAATTAAAAATCCCGTTTATGGTTGTGCTAAGGTGTTATGAAACAGTGAGCTTAGACTCCAGCGCTAAGTGACGCAATCATGGCAAAGATTTTGTAATTTTGTATTTTTAAAGATCTCTTTCTGGAAGTACTAAATCCGAAATCAATATAAAGAATAAATATAAACGAAAATCATATTTTATTTGAACTCCATCAATAATGGGCTCCATCAAAGTGGCCGTATATATGATGAAGATGATAGTACTAATTGCCGCAGACATCAACTTAAATTATTTTCATAATACACAAAATAACCTTTAATCAACACGTATGGGATTTGATATGCAACAACAATTACCAACATTTTTGCAAAAGGGACATCATTTCATAGTAGGCGGAGAATATGTAAACATGATCTATATCTTCTAAAACCAAAATGATCAATCTAAAACGTTCTTCAACAAATAATCGTGAAATGATGTCCCTTTTGCAAAAATGTTGGTAATTGTTGTTGCATGTCAAATCCCATACGTGTTGATGAAAGGTTATTTTGTGTATTATGAAAATAATGTAAGTTGCTGTCTGCGGCAATTAGTACTATCATCTTCATCATATATACGGCCACTTTGATGGAGCCCATTATTGATGGAGTTCAAATAAAATAAGATTTTCTTCTATATTTATTCTTTATATTGATTTCGGATTTAGTACTTCCAGAAAGAGATCTGTAAAAATACGATAACCAACAGTTATTTGACTGAGCGCAAGCGAGGTCTCCGTTTTAACTCGACCGTTCGGCATTTCGTCTGTGTGCCTGTATGTCTGTGTGTCTGTGTGTCTGTCTCACGATTATGGCCAAACGCCTTAACCGATTTTGATGATTTTTTGAATGAATGTTCCTTATTCCTAGGCCGAGCCATGTATATATACGGTTTTTTTTCCGTTTGTCATTTTTAACCCCTTAAATAAAATAAAAATGGCGGCCGGACCGTTTCTCTCAGTGTGGGTTTTTTTCCAAATCCAGTTTGTGGCTTAACCATAAGTCGAATTTAAAAACTAATAACATTTTGCTAGTAGCAAATTAAATTTTAAACAAAATTGTATTCTTGATTTTTTCCGTATCTCTAACGGTAAGCTCACAAAATGGCCGTAAACTTCGAATTTGTTAAAAATCGTCCAAGTTTTTGTATTTCAACCATGTTTTTATACGTTTATTCTAAACCAATTCAAAAGTGTTCCATAGCTTTTTTGTAGATAAAGGTTTAAATAATTCATATATGCCAGAAAAAAAATTATTGAAGTAAAATTAAGAAATTTATTAGCTCAAGAAACAATCACGTTCAGTAACGAAAGGAAAATGTTTAACTTTAGGCCTACATAAAAAGTACAGTAGTAAA
This sequence comes from Philaenus spumarius, assembly GCA_018207615.1. NCBI lineage: Eukaryota > Metazoa > Arthropoda > Insecta > Hemiptera > Aphrophoridae > Philaenus > Philaenus spumarius. Next base: position 5,136 of record JAGFPH010020230.1, read on the forward strand.
AATTATTGTAATTTTTTTCATAAATGTAAAAAAGTTTCGTAAATAGAATTGTATAGAAATATTTATCAATTTCAAATTTCTTATTTTGAAAACACCAGTTTTTATGTTTCTACTACAAGACTGCTAACACAACTAGGCCTGTTTTGAATAGTAATTTAGGAATATATCATTTGCCCAAAAAATGACATATTATTATAAGAAAGTGAAGAGGATAAATCAAAGAATTGAACTGTATACCTGTAAATTATCATTGTAAATTTCATAAAAGTATTTGACTTAGCTTTACTTGAATTACAAAATGAGATGAAACAAATGAAACCTCGCGGCGATAAAGGACATACAAAAAATGACCGTAGGACACCGTGGGAAGTGTTGGTACATGGGTTGAGATCACTATCACGACGTTTAAACATCGTTTGTTTTCATTATTTCTAATATTGGAATATGATATGGAACTTAAGTTAACTTATAATACATTGTTAAGTTTGAGTTATTTAATTAAGTATGTAAATATTTAATTGTATATTGTCCCTCTATAACGCGATAGTTTTAGCTACCGTATCTTACGCGTTATTAACCAAAACAAAACACAATGCCTCTAAAAGAAAATCTTTAGCAGTTAAAGCTCGAGAAAAGAAATAAAAACGGGAACTAGAAATCCCGGGAATCGCGGGAATTGTAAATAAGGTTTCACTGGTTAAACCTTGTGCTTACTTCCTTACTGGCACACTATTTTTAACCTAAGCTCAAAACCACATTAGTTATTTCAACGAGCGAGGTCTACTGTTCACAGAACTACTAGTAATTTTATTTTAAAATGAATTTATTTGTTATAACTACTAATTTAAATTGTTATACGAAGACAAATGTATCAAAATTATTACTAATTATAGAAACAATATACTAATACAAACACTTAATGGGAACTGCAAATAATTTCTCATTGTTTCTATTATGAATAAAAATTAATCAAGCATGGGACACTAATCAAACCGTTACCTAATTTGTTTGTTGTAAGTTCACGAAACGATTGTCTATGTAGATGTTGAAAAAAAATGATTTTAAATGCATGTTTAATTTTAAAATATTTGTGAGTTTAATTTATTTAGAGGGAGGAATATATGCCTATATTTAAAAGTAAAAGTTCGATCCTTTACTGCATGTTGTGGACAGTAGATAAAATAAATTTTTTGGTTTGATTATACAAAATTCAAATCTAAATACTAATTCAGTACAAGTTTTTTATGTAATAGGGCACTCAACCTCTTACTGTATTTTGAGGACAAGTACACAAATTTTTCAATACTTCAAAACGAACATCTTCTTAGTGTAAAACTAAATTAAAATCTAAAGCTTAAATATATGAAACGTTAATCTTTGAAACAGATGATAAAGACAGGAAAAAGCTAGTTGCAAAATATTAACTCATTTCAACTACTTCCTTAGAAGATATTAGTATTTAATTTCGTGTTGCTAGCTTATTCTGTTATATACCCAAAGTAATATCTTCTGAAAGTAATTTCTACTTTAGAATACTAATAAAAAAATTTCAGCTTAACAGTACATTTTCCTTTATAGGTTAAATGTAACCTAACGACAATATCAACAAACACAAATAATTGTTGAGTAAAATTGTTTTGAGTTTTGATTATTGGAGAATATATAAAGGTTAACATGTATTATAACTACTAATACATTTTTTACAATATTTCTATCCATTACTTGAGATATTTGGCAGTCAGAGAATGAAATGAGTAATCCTATTACTCATTGTTCAATGAGTAACCATTGTTCAGTGTTTTATTATTATTCCCAACAAAATAGGTTACCGTTATTACACTTTTAATTAATTTTAAAACTTAGTAAACAAAATTTTACATGGATACAAAATGTATTAAAACTATTTAAATGTAATTAAATATCCAATTTTAATGTAATTTTATCCACTTTAATATTGATAAAAATGAAAAAAATTACAATTTTGTCCACCTAATTTTTTTCCCTGTGATTTTCTGAACAATTTGATATATAATAAGTATAGATAATATGCTTATAATTAGTTTATTTTATTTAAAAACGAAACGCGTACATGTATATTCTCCAAATAACTGAGTCTTTTTCTAGGCTGTTTTCTGAAAGTTTTGTTTCTCACGTTTTCATTTACTGTGGCAGACATAACTAAAGTTGTATTTGAGATAGCCTCATAATTTGTTTTTTATTTTGAAGAGGACATTTCATTGTACAACCTGTAGTATTTATATACACTAGTTCCAATAATAAAGATTTTAAGAAATGATTAAAAAAAGATTTTACTAAAACTTTTTATTAAAAAATTAAATAACACATTTTTTACAAAAATATTTTATGTAATTTAATATCCATACTACAGGTTGTAGAATGGAATGTCCTCTTCAAAATAATAAAAAAAATATGAGGCTATCTCAAATACAACTTGAGTTATGTCTGCCACAGTGAAGCCTAGTTAAATCCGTAAAAATTATCCCCCCCTTCCCACGGAAAGGAGGGGTAGGGGCCAAAACTTATGGAAAAGTCACTATAACCGAGACTCTTATTATAAAACATAAAATAATTAGGTTTGCTTTAAAAATAAAGAATTTTTTTTAAAGGTGGAGTGCCCCCTTAAAAACTATTTTATGTTTACAAAACCTACATAATAACACTTTATTCTTACCTTCTAGAAACGGAGAAATGTGATTACTGAAAGATAAAATATATCCACGGTTTATATTTATGAAATATTACAGCTAATATTCATGATCAGTCTTAATAATAGCATTAATAACCTTGAAAATTCTTATGGTGAAATAATGTGTAATGCAGTATATTTCGTAAGAACTATCTATCTACACCAATACTTTTAAGTCTCAGGAAAACCAATCACAAAATCATGTTATTATTAAAATGACCGAAAGTGTCTAATTTTTCATACAGCTTCATTTTTTTTGGGGGATTTGATTGTAAATGTTATCTAAATAACGGATCGTTACTAAAGTCGAAATTTTGAAACAAAAACAAAATTTCCAATTTTATAATTCAAAAGGCGGAAGTTTAAGAAGTTTGATGCTGAATAGCTTGAAAGCCATCAGCTTTATGAGAAACTAAAGATAACAAAATGGCGGTCAAATACGACTAACTTCTGAACAAAACGCGGAAAGCAAATGTCTTGTGTTTGGAACCTGTACCAACAAGAGAAAAATAGTTTTTGTTCGTAAGTCGGCTCTTCTTTGACACAGAAAAATATCCAACGTTCTAAACAATCGCAATTTTTTATATTTTTTTTTTTTTTTAAATCAGTATTTGAAATAAGAATCGACGAAAATAAAGATAAATAATTCGAATGCGCAGCTTAAAAATTAAGTTTATACGTTTTAGCGTTTCAACAAACTATTTGGAAAATTTGTCTACTCACGACTGCGCTGAATAGCTGCCTACGTGTACGAAATATTTATTAGGATTTGTTTCCACATCAGCCTCCAGCTCCGGCACACACGCTGCTTCGTTCCGCTCTCAGAGGAAAAGTAGTTTCGCTAGTTTGCCCCTCGACCCTGCTGCCTCGGGATATTTTGTGCTTCCCTTTGGTGGTTTTACAGTTGTTTACTTTTTGATCGTTTTGGGGAGAACCAGACGGGCTGTAAGGTTGTGTACAAAAAATGAGCAGAATAATCTCCTATATTTAATGTCTTTTGTGAAAGCCCAAACATTTTCATTTTAGTACGAAAAATCTCAAAAATGTACTTTCGGTCAAAAAACCTGCTTCCGGATGTTGGATGAACTCGTCCGAACGACTTAGCAAACCAACGAGTGTAGCAAATTTGGACCAATTCGGACGTAATATGCGGCCATTGACACCTGAAAACATTTTTGTTTAACATGATCGGTGCTCAGTTATTACTCCCGACCTAACGTCTCACCGTAAGGGTCATTGCAATAGCGCATTTTTCCTATGGAAATTCACTAAAAACGTAATGATAAAATAATCTGTAAAAAACAACAGAAAAATATATGCATATTCTACAAAAATGTTTTGTAATATTAAATATTAAACAAGATTTGGATTCACAATAAAATTCTTTATAACTTATTTATATTCCTATCCCAATACACAATTAAAATAAATGTCAAATAATTCAAAATAAAAATATATTGTTCACCATTTGTCGAATTTGAAATAGTAATTTTTATAGGCCTAATCAGAAAAGGTATTAAAATTTGTTCTAACAACCTGATATTCTTAAATTGTTATTATAGATATGTTTTCTGTATGTGTGGATAACATTTTATTAAAATCGGTTAAATATTTTTAAAGTTATTACATTTTTACATGAGGCTCTTCAATTTTTACATGATAAGCTTATGGAGCTTATGAGAAGTGGGTCCCGTTGACGTCAGGAGTTACTGCGCATCCACTCGTGAACCCTACCGTTAGTATTCTAGTACCAGGAGACCGAGCTAAAGCTCGATTATAAGCAGGGCTATGATTTCAATAACTATTATTGCAAATTTCCGTGAACATCGTTTAGGTTAGGCCTATAACATTAAACAACTAAATAAAGGGTATGTTTATTTAGCAGAAGTATTCGTTGCCATGGTAACTATAAATAGATACAACATTAGGCTTACCTCTAATAAAATACAGTTTAAAAGAAAACAGATGATTATTGTAATGGCATTGAAAACATTTGCATCAGCTGTGCTTCGTTTAAAAGAAAACAGATGATTATTGTAATGACATTAAAAACATTAATGGACAAATTTCACTTTTTAATTTAATAAAAAGACGTAGAAAACGAATTTTCCCAGACTGGTGACCATTTCCAATCGATTTCTCGTGGCCAAAAGCCCCATATAAAATCAAAAAATCCAAAATCCTTAGATGGAGATTCCAGATCCATTTAGCAGACAGACAATTATCTCTCGCTTTAGAAGATAAGATATACCGTGAAGCAAACAGCTATATTATCTGTTATTTTATTCATTTGGTTGCTATGGTAATAAATGTAAATACATTTGTTGGTTTATCGTTCTAGGCCTAACCTAAGATTTTTCCCGACTAAATTTACAAATCTTATATATATATAAAATTCAATGTATGTACGTTTGTCCTTTATGCGTTACCAAACCGTCCATCCGATTGCTTTGAAATTTTGCATAGTAACACAGGTTAACCCTGGGAAAGTTTTAGGCCATTTATCGAAGTCCTAGGACATTAGGGCTACGCCCCAGTGGCCCTCAAAGTTTCAATGTTAATCTTATGGAAGGTCAATCTTAAGGAAGAAGAAGAAATATTTCTTTTGACTTTATCAGAGGCACAAAAAACAGCTGTTCGTATGAAAAACTTAAAACAGCTGATTTTGATCAACAGCTGATTTTGATCAACAACTGATTTGGATAAAAAAATGAATATAATTTTAGGTTAGGTAAATCAAGCAATGAGCAGAATCCCATTATAATTTACATCGGCCCTCAGGGATACGAATTACAGGCTTTCAAAGTTTCAAATTAAGCAATAGCAAAGCATTGCCGGGTCAGCTAGTATTGAAATAAAAAAAGGTTTTTACCGAAATAAATTATAGCCTATGTTACTCAGGGATAGCGTAGCTTTTTATCACTAAAAATATTTTTTCAATCGGTTCAGTAGTGCCAAACAACATACAAACAAACAAAAAAACAAACTTTACCTCTTTATAATATTAGTATAGATAAGCATGTGTAGACACACGTAAAAGCATTTGCTTTGCGTTATACAGAATGGCTGATTTCACACTTACCGACACGATAACGACACGACACCGACACGATACAGCAATAGTACCGATATTGTCACGTTATCGGCAGACGTCTTTCACATTTACCGACTCGACGCCGATACCGACAAGACCAATTGTACCAGCTATCGTGTAGATTGATCCAAAAAATACATAGGACAAACAAGGATGTTCAAAAAAAAGTTTAAGGAACATAATCCGTCTGCCAACAAATTACATAGCTAATCAAAAGTAAACGTGTGCTGTCGTGGGACCCCTGTCAGGAACGAAGTTCATCATGCCTTTCCTTCAATTCTTTTATCAGCTCTAAAGGCAACATACACACATAATTTTACTCTTTCAATGCCGTTTATTATTATATTGTTTTTTATACAAATATTTACTGTTTCCATACGTTTAATTTTATTAAAATAAAGGTGTAGAATTAATTATAACATCAAAGCTAAGATGGTAAACACAGTTAAATGTCCATTCATTGTAAATACATTCAATAAACATAAAATGTTGGTTCACTGTCTAGGCCTAACCTAAAATTATTGTGTGTTTGTTTAATTTATTTTACTTATCTTAACGGCAACATACAAACAATAATTTTAGGTTAGGCCTAGACTTAAAATTACTTTCTAGGCCTAACCTTACCATAGCAACCAGTAAACAAACTGAGACGATATCGTTCCGATAAAGAAGGGAGACCAGCAGCTCGCCGACATGTCGGCATCTGCAAAGACACGACACCGATATGTCGGTGAGTGTGAAAGCTACTCTTAAGTTTAAGTTAGTTTTCATGACCGACAACATCGTGCCGATATCGTGTCGGTGTCGTGTCGGTAAGTGTAAAATCAGCGTAAGTAAAGTGCCAAACTTCGAGAAATGGTTTTATGGGTCAAAATAAAGAGAAACTCAAGAATATTTTTTTCCAAAACCGCTTCGTTTTCCATATATCAGCCATTTTGTTTGTTTAAAACCAAATAATTCATATCCTAAGAACGGTTTGACCGTTTGTGTTCAAACTTGGCATATAGTTAAACCTGACAATGATCTATTTGAAGGAAAATAAACCCCAAAAACAGTATATGATGCATTTAAAAAAATAAAAATAAAAAAAATGTCGAGACACCGTTTTTGTAGCGCTTTTAATTCTCTCTCTTATTATGAAACTTTCAAAACAATAGCGTGAAGGATAATAGTTAAGTTATGTGCTATTGGGTTGTTCAATCCTATACCATCAGAGTAAACACAACGATATTAAGCAAGTAACGATATGGGTAAGTATGCTGTTATTACCTTTAACCTAACTATTAGCCTTCTTCCGATTGTTTTGACAGTTACACAAAGGCTACAAAACTGGTGTCTTGACAGTTTTTGTTAAAATTTAAGGGTTTTCGGGAATTTAGTATGGAATTTAAATACTTAGCCTTTCATGTTCATGTTTATGTCAGACCTCTACCCTTTATATCATAAAGTTTTTTTTTGCCCAATATGTACTTCGTAAACCTTTTAATTACAGACAAAATAAAAAAACCGTTGTGTTTGTCATTAACAAAGTAAATTGTTTTTGTAAAGTTAGCGGTTTTTGAGTGAAGATATTCAAAAGATCATTCTGGTTTTTAGTACAGTGATAAACGGTTACGCAACAAATAGGCAGGCCTTAGCAAACTTTGAGCTCCATATCTTTTCTTCTTCCAAAGATATTAAGAGTTTTGTAAAAAACACAAAATGGCGAATAGGTCGAAAACAAAGCATTTCCTGACCTATGTTTGTATGAACTTTTCTTTTCTTTTTTTTTGCATGTTAATCATGTAGAAAATTTGTTTACACATATGAAGTTTTTAATGACACCCGAAAACGTGTTCTGGGGACCATGATCAATGCTTATTTACTTCTCCTGACCTTAGGTCTCACCATAAGGGTCACTGCAATAGCTCATCTATGGAAATTCGCTAATAATTTTATTATAATAAGAGTACCATGGACTTTAGGAAATAGTAATGGGGGTAAATTTTAAAATTGTATATATTCTTGGAATTTTTTATCGATTAGTGTATGCTTGACTTGGCAACCACTCTTCAGCGACCTTAACAGAGACTAAAGATGTGGTGGTCACAAGGTGGTAGGTCGGGTATGTGGGAAGAGTGTGGAAGGCTTTCTATCGAAATCTCTTCAGGAGGGCAATCACTACAACAAATTTGTGGGGTGGGGGGTTAATTTTCCGACTGGATTTTCAACTCACCTGGAGGCCCTTTAGGTCTAAAAAAGGGGGTCCGCCACCACAAAAAAAAAATTACAGCGGGCTCTTCGTCCTCCTGTAACAATGTTTAAGACCGTCTGAGGACCTAGACTCATTGTCCGCGAACCGGATCTTTCAGAACGTTGTTAATATTTCTGTTTTGAAATGAGGGATACTACTGTGGTGTCCTGTATAATGTTCTAAACACATTTTTTTGTATTCCAGGAAGAGTCCATATTTGGTTAGCTGCTGGACTCTTTGTCCCCCGCAGCAATGTTTAGCTAAATGATAACAGATCTTGATATAAGCTGTCTAAACATACTATTGACAATATTATAAATTCTTTAAACTCAACTATATAAGAAAATTCAGGGAACTTTTTAACTTCTATAAAAGCTGCCTACGTTTGAATGCAATTTTAATTCAATCTTTAAGTAACAATGAACATGAATACGAACCACAAATAAAGATTATTCAACCCCAGAGAATCACCCTACCCAAGATTTTTATAGATGTATTTTAATTATCATTAAATAAATTACAAATTAAGAATTTTGTAACTCTGAGTTGAGCTGTTGGCAAAGAGAAACATTTTCACATAAACTATTTCAAATAATCATTATAACTAGGGGAGACCCCTGCGTGCTCCGCACGCCAATCCCCGGTGCGACCTTCTAAAAACATACGTTATGTTTTATTTATAATAAAAGTGTAGGATTAATAATAACCTCAAAACTAAGGTGGTAAATAATGTTAAATGTTCAAATCAAATTATTTCTTATATTTTATAACAGCAGTAATAATAAAGGTTAAAAGAATAAGTAAGGCTCAGGTCTACACTTAATCAAAAACCTAACAAGAAAGTTATAAATAATAACCTCAAAACTAAGATGGTAAATAATGTTAAATGTTCAAAACAAATTAGTTCGTAAATTTTATAATTTGAATAAATAATTCATTTCCTCCCTTATAAAAATCAATATTTACTTACAAAAAGCAGCTGTATTAGTTAATTTCTTATTATAAACAGCTGTTTTGTATTAAAATGTTTTGATAACCTTCTGAATACTGTAATCATCGTTATTTACATCCACGAAATCAGCTGGATTAGTTTGTTTCTTATTATAAACAGCTGTTTTGTATAGAAATGGTTGTAAAATATTTTCCATGTTAATCTTATGGGGAAAACCCGACCTTTGAGATTAACTCACGCCATTAAGGATAAAGATTTTTGACATATAAAACCTTATTGCAAAACTACGAAATGAGACGAA
>JAGFPH010020231.1:1043-14422 GCA_018207615.1 Philaenus spumarius
TCTTTTTTTTTTTTTTTTTTTTTTTTTTTTTTGGCTCTATTGGTTATTGATCTTCCGCTGGGCTTCTTTACATTGAGTCATATATGTGGAAGTTCTTGATGATCTATTGCTGTTGGTGTTGTTCTTTACGAATTTTTGGTTTAGGTGAGGTATTATGATATTTTGGCAATTTAGTTTTAGGTTTTTTTGGTTAGGTGAGGATATTTTTTGAGTGAAGGTTAGGTAATGGTGTAAATTAGGTAATTAGGTATAGGTATTGATTTTATTGTAGGTAATCTATTTGACTTATGAACTAAAATTTTCTCTTAAAACTATTGAATTTACTAAAGTTATCTTAAAATTAAATTACCAAAATTGTTCATCACCAATGACGCGACATGATTGAGATAAATTGAAGTTATTTATTGTTGGGTTTTGTGGGTAAAGGATGGTTATAAGGTTATTGGGTTTTCGCGTTATATAATAAAAGCAAGTGCGGTGATTAGTGCAGAAGAAAAATATAAAATTGGGTGTATGCGCTAAAGTTAATAGATTTATAAAAAAGATGACCAAAAATTTTATAAACATAAAGACACAAACAAGAAAAAACACAAAAACCAATATATGGTTTAATTACTATTTAGGGCACAGTTTCGGCTGGTAGGCTGAAACTGGCGAAACGACAACCATTGATAAACACAAAAATGTTTATCATAAGACACAACAAAAATATCACAATATATATGTAATGGATAGAATATAGGAATTGGTATTAAAATGTACAATTCGAGGCACGAAATTTAATATATAACCTTTGGCATGCGCAAGATTAACTGAAAGAAATTGTTGTTTCCCGTTCTACATGGCGTTTTTATAACTTACGTCGTGTTAATTGTTGCTTACGTGGAGCTCGACGCGTCGTCCTGGATTGGATTATCTCGCGTCGATTGGTTCGCACGGTACGTTGTAAGGCACGACGTAATTAAGGGGTGGGTGCGATTTATTTCAAAATTAACTTAAATACTATAACGAATTCTTAAATACTAATTCCGTTTATATATATAAATATATGTATATATATAAGTAACTTATAAACTAAGACAGACCAGAGTGGTAGATAGGTAATAAAGAGATAGTAGATAGTATAACAAAATGTTGTATGTTCTGATGTGGGTGGATAGATGATTTGGGATAAAAAAAAAATTTGATGTAAATATTGTTGTTGACTCTAAGTTAAGGAAGGTTTTGAAAGGATTCAAATATAAAGATTCTCTGGTAGTCGGCCATAACTACTTTTTCCAAAAGTCGTCATCATTTCCAAATATCTCCGATGTAAAGCTCATAACAATTATTTGAGAATAAAAAAAAGTGATGTAATGAAGTTAATATTATATCCAATGAACAAAATTAAAAATAATAGTCTAAGAAAAGGAGCTGGTTACACACGGCGATACATATAAAAACGACTGGACGTTTGGTGAGACCTTATAAATGTAATGGGAAAAAAATTTGATGGATCTGAAAAAAGACTCTAATCTTCGAATAGTTGTTACGTCATTTTTGGTAGAGGTAAGCCCTCGTAAGAGATTACCCAAGCCATACCTATCGACCGAACGAAACCATCGATAGATTAGAGGTGTGTGCTATTGTTATAAGTTAGAAGAAAGAAATAGGAAATAAGAAATAGCTTACAATCTAATATCACCGATCGGAGCCAGGTGTTCGGCAAAGGCAGGTCGATACGATCGGGTTGATAATTAGATTGGAGGGGGGTTGCCGTTATATAGTGTCCTAGAATTGGCTTGGTCGATTGATATTCTAAGAGTATGAAATTTTTATATGGTTAAATAAAATTGATTATTCTAAAAAATTTATCCCTTGTTAAATACTGTACTGTTAATTATGTTATGTTAGTTGGGACACTATGTAAGCCGTATTTTTTTTAATATTGTTAGGGTTTTGGCAGTTAATTATGAATTTTTTGTTTCTTTTAATTAATTGTATTATATTGATTTCCTATGTATGAAATTGATTTACCGTTTGATATTTCATTTATTGTTTTCAATATTAAGGAATTGGTTGATCCTGAAATCACCAATAAATTCTTCTTAATCCGTCAGTTAAGAAAAACTTTGGTGAATCGTAATCGTCGATGTTGAATCTGATCAATTTTATATCAAATAAAGTTGTTATAAATTTATTGTAGGCTTTAATCTGTGCAACTATTTTTGGTTTGTTTTTAATTTTTGGGAATATCGGAAGTTCGAATAACGCGATTTCACCGGTTGGGTTACAACGTTTAATGAGGTTGATTATTGAATTGATATTAACTCGTAGTTGCTCAAAGCTTTGTTGCTTGAGCAAGTCGTTGGTTCCGAGAATTAGACTTGTACAGTTATTTGGGAAAATTATTTTTCTGTTTGACTTTATATAAAGTTTTATTTTAGCACAAGTCGCTCCTGGCGACACATGGAAGTACACTTTTGTGGTAGTGCCGGCCTAGTCGAGCAGTGTGACTAACTCCGATAAAAACTATTTGTTTAGGTTGGGTCATAACTGTAGAATTGTGGTTACCTGATCGCTGCTATTTATTGAGATAAATTTGTTTTGAACTATTGTTTTACATAAAGTATTTACTCAAATTATTAAAAAGTTTGGCGTTATTTAAAATATATAAAGATTTATTAAATATTGTAGGCTGTAATATTTATTTGATGAATTAGCTGGAATTCAGAGGGACGTAAATACCTAAATGCTGTAAAAGATTTTCTAGAAACAATAAAGTACAAAAACAGACTAATTATTTATCTGCAAACACCCGCTCAATTTGAAAATGGAAAAGCCTGGTAGACTAGTAGGAATTGAATGAAAAATGTAGGCAATAATTAGCTGAAATAAAGAATATATAGCAGTATAATACCTGTAAACAATATATTATAAACACACAAAACAATGTACCTGCGTTAGATTACTTATATTGTAGCTCCTGATGTCCGGGACATTTCAATACCTTGGCTAAATAATATGCTGTTAATAACCTATTAATGGGTAATAAGCTCGATAATAACTGTTGAAGTTTATTTATTGGTTAAATTGAACAATATTTAATGTGCATTTACTTTTGGTCAATTGTTAAGGTGTAACCAAATTACTATATTATGTGGAATTATTATTGTTTTACAATTATTGAATATTACTTGAAACTATTTTTGTAATATTATTAATATCGTGGCTATAAAATTATAATAATGTGATCATTGATTGACTTCATGAAACAAAAATATCTTATGTATAAGTAGAGAATTAGGTTAAGTATGGTGTAATTATTTCAAAATTATTAAAAATTAATTAAATCAGTCAATGTTTTCTGAAAGTACTGTAATTTGCTGTAACGTTGTAAAACAGTTTTGATTTAAATGTCAGTGTTACAATTCAGTTGAATTAGAAATGAGATTTAGATTTCTAAAAATGGAAAGTAGTTAGGCTATATGTGTTTTTGAGTATCTGATTATAGGCCTAATGAATTGTATTATTGTTAACAATCAGGTGTAGGCCATATGTGGTCTGAAATGGCTAAAAGGTGTATATATTTGAATAATTTATGTAAAATTACGTCACCTGTAATACTATCAAACAGCATTGACGAATTTAAACTAGGCCTAAAAATTATAAGCACCTATTTTACCTGTTAAACACTGAAATATGCAAAGTAACTAGACAATATCACTAATACTGTAAAATATATATTGTTTGAATGGCCAAACTGAGACAAAGTACTATCAGTTGTCAGTTGTATGACATAAACATGGTAGGCTATAAATTTGTATCATAAATGTGTGTTGTATCTTAAAGTATTGCAAAACCTGTAAAATATTGCTACTGTTACAATAGTTTCAATGAAAAAAAGGATTACTATTTGGAAAATAACAAGTAAATTATTATCTAACACAATTAATGACAAAGAGACACAAAATTGTGTTGATGTTGACAGATTGGTGCAGGCTAGGTGTAGATTAAGTGTATTATGTTTATAAATTTTGTAGTGAAATTATATAGATTGGTATATTTAAGGTTTATTGGTTAGGGTGTTGTTATGTAATGAAACACAAGTACGTTTTACCAAAGATAATTTTTAATTTTGTTAGGCCTATTAAACAATATTCAACTTTCTTTGAGAGGTTAGGTCGATTAAAGTTGTTTTTGGTAAACTCTCAGTTCAGTAGTCTGACTTTCAAATATGAATAAAGTAAGGCACTGCTAATTATAATATAGTAATAATAATTTATGTACTCACCAATAAGGCAGGAAATATAAACAAAACACTATACCAACCTTATAACTCACAATAACGGAAATAGGTGTAGAAATTAATAATAGGCAAAATTTAACGGCAAACGTGTATAACTAATATTAAAATATTCGTTGATAAAGTTTATTATTAAGAGGATTAATTCGGTTAATCGGTGACTAGCTTACACAAAAATAAAAAACGTGGTTTTTACCGGGGGAAGTGATGACGTAATATCGGCAAAGTCGGACATGAATAAATTTGCTTTTTAGGGTTAATATCGCTTATTTGGCTATGCTACAATTTAATGCGGGACGTAACTTCGCTCGCTAACATTTAATTCGGGACGTAACCTCGCTCTGCAACCATTTACTGTACCAGTTCCCCCTTTGATGTTATTCGGGAATCCCTGATCAGCGTGTATTTGCATCGACTTCGTAAGTTTTGGAAGGCGTGACTGTAACTGTCGATGCAAAATGGACGTTAGCCACAAACCCAGAGGAATTAATTAATTATCAACCCTAATTTACCCGATTGCCTTTAGCCGTAGTCACCAAATCCGATTCTGCCAGCTTTTAACAAGCGCTTAATTAATTATATATAAATCTAATTACTACACTTTAACTTAATCTAAACACTAGTCACCATAACTACACGATAGGCTTGTAACCGAACCAAACTTATTACCGCTAAATATTCATTACGAGTGCGCGATTTGTTATAATATGACGATACGCGATTACCGATTATAATTGTAAATTAATTTAGTTTGCATATGGCATAATAAGAAACATTAGATTGAGCCTAGAACTTGGTCGCCGACGGACGCTGTTGACCTGCAGCTTGCGTGTTGTTGGTAGGTCGGGACTCCGTACTGGACTGGTTTGTAGGTCAATGTCAAGTACAAGGTCGGTTCATACGCGCATGCGCGCAACTGGTCTAGCTCAAGGCAAGGACTTCGGTAAGTCGTTGCACTTGTCTTCTAAGCTAAACAGCTCTTCTACGAAGTAGTTTTTTTTTTCGCCACTAGATTTCAACACATGATAGATAGCCTTACAGTTATATTCCTTGACCATAAACATTTTAAAGTGTTGAAGAGCCAGTTTCTGCACTTAACTCCATTATTAAAAAAAATGTCACTTCTCAGCCTTTCATATATAACGAATAACGTGTGCTAAGTTGTCATGGGGCTCTAGCTTCATAGAACAGGAAGTCCCTTCGATGGTGCAGCACCTTCTAGTTTTTGCTCTTCGTTGATTCTATGTCAGTAAGTCAGGACAATACAGGGTGATTCAGGAAGAAACGGATAAACTGTCAGGACGTGTTCTACTAGTTATAATAAAGAAAAAAGTTCATATAAACATATAGGTTTCAAAATGCTTATTTTTCCAGTTATCCACCATTTTGTTTTGTTTACAAAATACTTAATATCTTTGTATGTAGGAAATATACTAAATGTAAATTTTTTATACATAGTTGGTACGACATCTTTTACCGATGTACAAAAAACCAAAATCTTACAACTAATACGTTTAATAACTCAAACGCGTTTCAACGACAAAGTCGCCATCTTCAGTGGTGCACGAACTACAATAGTCAAACTATAACTAATCTAACAGTGTTTCATGTTCCGTATTTATACAGAATTCAAAGGGCCGTGGCTTAAGACTACGTAACATTAGTGGGGCGTTACCAATTGCCTTGCGTTATTATAACTAGTCTAACATTAACTATATAACTAAACAAGTTACTAACTTAATAATAATCTCATACAATACACTATTTACTTTCTCCACCCTATACGTAGTATATGAAGAAAGTATTGTTTTCGTCAAAATTTTCGAATTTGAATTTTTGGTGGAATTATCTGATTTGGTGCTCTCTGAACTCCAAAAAAAATTTTAGTGGAATTATCTGTGTTGGTGATCCCTGAACCCAAAAATATTTTCAGTGGAATTATTTGTTTTGGTGCTCCCTGAACCCATAAAAGTGGTTTTATTGGTGATGTCTGTCGGTGTGTCTGTGTGTCTGTTAGGATGAGTACAGAGCTGGAGACCATACCAACGGTGCGATTTGGATGAAATTTTTTATGTAGGTGTAGTTCTGAAATATCTCCAGGAATTTTTTCAAATTTTTGATTTTTAAGGGGTTTTACCACCCAAAAATCTCCAAAAAACGAGAAAAATCTAAATTTCTCAAAAACGGCTCTAACGATTTTGATCAACTTTGGCTTATTTGTAGCCCTTAATGTACCCTACCATATGCGAAAAACCGCATCTTTCTAAAAATTCGCGTTTAGGTAATAATAATAATAATAATAACTGATTTTTGGGGTTTTTTTGGCCAAAAAGGGGGTTGTTTTTCAAATTTTTTCAAAACCTTTTTTCGTGCATCTATACAGGTCTAATTAACATGTTTGGTGCAAATTTGTTCGAAATCGATCGAATAGTTTAAATAATATAATATAATAATATAATATGGATGTGTGTTACATGCATCTAATATTTTCCATGGTAACATTTTCCTACATTTGCAGTTCTAAATAACCACCTCCTATGCTACTCTTGGGAAGGTATAAAGTTTCAACTTGGAGAAAGTATGTGGCAGTTATCTTTTACCGTTTATTTTTATATTAATATATAATTTTTTATGGGTCCTAATTCATTATTTACAAATTATTTTACTATGTTTGTTAAGAAAAAACGTTTCAGAAAGCATCTATTGTGTTAAGTCTATATGTAACTAATGTAACGTAGTCTTAAGCCACGCCCCTTTGAATTCTGTGTAAATACGGGAGATGAAACACAGTAAGTTGAGTTATAGTTTCACTATTGTAGCTCGTGCATCTCTGAACATGTTGACATTGTCGTTGAAACGCGTTTGAGTTAATAAACTTATCAGTTGTGAGATTTTATGTTATAAGTTTATTCTATCAAGTATATCTTCTCACAAGTCAAGCTCAATATTTATTTATATATGTTTTCTTATGATTTCAAAATGGCGTCCGTTTAAAATTGTTGATGTAAAATATCTGGAAAACCGATAGCTTTGCAAAAAAAACTTTAATAAACAAAAATTTCCTTTTTTTAATGACAAACATAACGGCTTTTAAACATTATTTCTGAAACTTAAACGATAACCGAAATATTGGCTAAAAAACTAAAAACAATTATGCTTTCCGTATTTATAAACAGATTTTAGTTTTTAGCCAATATCTCGGTTATCTTTTTAAGTTACAGGAATAATTACAAAAACCGTTATGTTTGTCATTAAAAAAGGAAGTATTTTATTCTTGGAGTTTTTTTTTAAGTTAGCGGTTTTCAAGATGTTTTACGTTTAAATTTTAAACGGCCGCCATTTTGAAAATATATGAAAAAGTTTTGTTTTTTTATACACAGGTAAAAAAATGTCATACCGAATATGTGTTCAAAATTTGCGTTCAATATATTTCCTACATCGAAAGATATTAAGCATTTTGTGAAAAAAAAAACTAAATAACTGGAAAACGAAGCATTTCCGAACCTATGTTTAAGTGAACTTAATTTTTATCTTCACTAGTAGAACACGTCCTGGAAGTTTCTCTGTTTCCTGGATCACCCTGTTTATATAGAGAAACAGGCAATGATAACCACTTAGCGTTTTATTCCTTATAGACGAAGCCATGTATGACAGCTAGTATGCAGGCTTACACTTACATGTGTTTCATAGAACGCGGCAGTTTGGTTTCTTCCTGTGTACGCTGCTCCCCCGCCTTTATTAGCAACAACACAAGAATACAGGGAACTTCCTCAGGAAATGGCAAAATAAGACCGCACGAGAGTCAAGCTTTTCAGTGACTGTTTGTTAAGACATATTTTCTGTTTTTCGATAACGCCTAATTGCGTATTTCTCCTTGATTCTTCAAGGAACACCACAGAGTAAATTTTAACAATTTAAGAACTTTATTTCTTTTGATATTAAAAATAATTATTTGCCTTTCAGGTGTTATAGACAAGGGATTCCGGCAGGTTTGGGACGTGCCCACCAAGGACGTTTGCAATAGGTAAGTTTATAAAATTATTTACATTAGTTTCATGTATTTCTAGTAGACCCAGCCTTGCTTCGCTATTGCTTGATTCTTAGATTAAATTAAAGTAAACAAATTAGTGAACAATCAATTTTGAAGTTACTTATGGTTAAAATATGATTCTTATGATGACGGCAGGTAAAGCGTGTATCAAACTTATTATGGTTATTTAATGTTGATATAATTTATTTTATGTGGGTAGCTATTCCATTATAATTATTATTCAATTTAAAAAGTAGCTATCCCATTTAACTACATTGACTTAAGTAATCCAAAAGCAAATCGGTTTTTACACCACTTAAACATTATTTTAACAAATTTAGCTTTATAACTTTTAGGAATTTAGTGCAATTGATTTGTATTGTATAGGGGTAGCTACCACATTTTATTCTCTTTGATTGTAGTGACTATACTCTCTAATCAATCCTGGTACAAAAATGCGTAAATTGTAAAATGTTTAGTGACATTATTTTAGTAGTTTTTGTGCATATAGAAAAAGCAAGTGAATAAATTATTATTTAATTTTAAGGGTAGTTTATCCTATTTCATCCCTTCGACTTAATTAATCGAATTTTAAATGTTTTTGTTTATACTCTTAAGAATAATTGACCGAGCGGAAGCAAGGTCTCAGTTTTAGCTTGACCGTTCGGCATTTCGTCTGCGAGTCTGTCTACCTCACGTTTACGGCCAAACGCGTAGACCGATTGTCATGAATTTTTCATGAATGTTCCTTATTCCTAAGAATTTGAAAAGTTTAAGCCACCGCCATCTTGAAAGGGATAACCGCAGCTAAGTTAAATTTTGAACATTTGTGTAAACCAATGAGACAAACGTTTATAATGAGTTTCACAATTTATCTTAAACCGTTCATAAGGTAATAATTTGTCAAACTCAACATTCAGACAACTGGTAAACAGAGCAATATTGGACACATGTCATATTATACAGGATGTCCCCGAACTCTCTGGACTTCTTTTGGGTGCTTATTTTTTCGTCTGTCTGTATGTGTTAAAAAAAAAAAAAATACTGAATATTTTTGGAAGTAGAAAAGATATTGAGCTCAAACTTTGTATACCTATTTTTTGCGTAACCTTTTATTACTGTACGAAAAATTAGAAGATTATTTTAAATATCTAAAAACCGCTAATTTTACACAAACATTACAGGAGACAAAAAAAAAACTTTTTTAATGGCAAACACAATGTTTCACTTTTATTTTTTCTGTAACTCAAATTACAACAGAGATATTGACAAAAAAAAGGAAAAAATTATTTCTTGGTAGTTGTCAACAATATCCAGAATTACTCTAGAAACAAAGTATTTTAAAGTTATTATGAGCTAAAATAATAAGTTATTTGGATAATGTTCCGAGAACTTTTTGAGCTGATTCCACTAGCAAAAAATATGTTTTAAAACTATTGAAAAAATAGGTTCCAGTTCTGTAACTGCAATAATTGTTGCAATATTTGACCAAAAACGCATTAAAATATTTTGTTTCTAGAGTAATTCTGGGTATTGATGACGACAACTACCACAAAATAAATTTTTCTATTTTATTAAACTTATCTGCTAATTTTACGTAAATTAAATTAAATTTTACAGCTTAATTAACGCCCTACATATTTCAATAGGTATTCGTTTCTGTGAGTAATCTGAAACACGGGTGAAATCTTTCGCCAGCTGTAACTCTCTAACGAAGCATTTCCGGACCTATAAATATATTAACTATTTTCGTTATTTTTTGCTAGTGGGATCAGCTCAAAAAGTGCTCAGAACATTATCAAAATAACTTATTAATTTAGCTCATAATAACTTTAAAATATTTTGTTTCTAGAGTAATTCTGGGAATTGTTAACAACTACCAAAAAAATACATTTTTCCTTTTTTTCAATATCTCTGATATAATTTGAGATTAAGAAAAAATAAAAAAAACATTGTGTTTGTCATTAAAAAAGTAAATTTTTTGTCCGTTGTAATTTTTGTGTAAAGTTAGCGGGTTTTGAGATATTTGACATTTAAAATTATAAACGGCCAGCATCTTCTAATTTTTCGTACAGTGATAAAAGGTTACGCAAAATATAAGTATACAAAGTTTGAGATAAATATCTTTTCTACTTCCAAAAATATTAAGTATTTTGTAAAAAACACATACAGACAGACAGACGAAAAAATAAGCCCCGTAGACCTATGTTTATATTGTTAAATATGTTTGTCTGGATCCCAGTAACATATCCACAAAAGAGGTGCAGAGAGTTCGGGGACACCCTGTATAGCAGACTAAATAACATGGTAAAGTTAGGTAGAATAGTTTCGAGGCACTCTTTACTCAATAAACCAGAGCAATGAATACATAAAAGTTAACAGCCTTCTAAAGTACATCTTGATATAATGATTCAGTGTTGCGAGCGCAACGAATTCCATCAAGTAATCGACCTTAATAGAAACCGAAGTCCCAGAGGTGTTCTAAAAGGCGAAGGTTGAAATATAGAAACAGTAAATCGATAGTAACCTTCGTTCAATCCGTGTGGTCTGCAGAGAGGTTGCATTCTTTCATTTTATATTGAACTGCGTATAAATTGCTTGAGAGTTTTGCCTATAGACTGATAAATGGTTAAACAGTTACATAACAGTTTAACGGTTATGTAATAATTAATCGAATAAATAAATCGCATAAGCGAATTTCCATAGGAAATATGAGGCATTGCGAGATTCTTATTGTGAGATCTAATGTGGAGTAGTCAACGAGCACCAATCATGGTTCCCAGAACGCGTTTTGGGGTGTCATTAAAAATTGTATATCTACATACAGGGTGTGTCAGAAAGAAACGGAAAGAATTGCAGGACGTGTTCTACTGGTGAAAATAATGAAAAAAGTTCATATAAACATAGGTCCGAAAACGCTTCGTTTTCCAGATATCCGCCATTTTGTTTTTTGTACAAAATAATTCATATCTAGAGAACGGTTTTACTGATTGAGTTTAAACGTGGCATGAAGTTTAAGCTGTCAATGATATACCTCAAAAAAAAATAAACGATTAAATCCAATCATGCGTTTCAAAATGGCGGCTGTTTGAAAATTTCAAACCTAAATTACTCCAAAACCGTACATTTTAACGAAAAATGTCAAGACACCTTTTTTGTAGCCCTTTTGATTCCCTATCGGATGGTGTAACTATCAAAATAATCGGATGAAGTATAATAGCTAAGTTAAAAGGTAATGACAACAAATGTCCATACAATATTGTAGTATTTACTGTGTTTGTATAGGATGCCGAGTTGAACAAACCAATTAGTACACATAATAATTTCTAATAACTAACGGAAAGCCTGTGTTGGTTAACCAAAATAATTAGAGATAACAGTGACTTAAGGGTGCGCAATAGCACTCGGGTAAAAGCAATCAATGATTTGAGTGAAGGGAGCCAACCGTGAGAAGGCTGGCCAATGATATTACAGAACATTGGTAAAACGCTCTAGCATTTAAACGAAAATGTTTAAATTGTTTGTCTGTCTGTCTGTTTGTCCGGATAAATCTCAGGAAGATTAGAGGAATTTTCATACACTAATCTGAGCTACTTTTTATCCTGGAAATATTTAGGGTTCCTATTTAAATAAACGGCACCAGGAATTGGCACATACTTTCTCACAAACATATTTAAATTATTAAACAGATTCACTGTGACTTCATAATAGTAGGATCATAGAAGAGGTGAGATTAACTAATAAATATTATTATTATTAGCTAGAGAGAAAATTATTCGATCGATTTCGAACAAATTTGCACCAAAGACGTCAATTAGAGGCCTATATAGATGAACGAAAAAAAAATTTTGAAAATTTTTGAAAAACAACCACCTTTACGGCCTAAATTCCAAAAAATCAGTTATTTTTATAATTATTAGCTAAACGAGAATTTTTAGAAAGATGCGGATTTTGCATATGGTACGGTACATTAAAGGCTATAAATAAGCCAAATTTTATCAAAATCGTTAGAGCCGTTTTTTATTAAAAAAATAATAACAGAGTTTTTAGGGGGTTTTTGCCAAAAATGGGGTTGTTTTTCAAAGTTTTTCAAAACCGTGTTTTGTGCAACTATACAGACCTATTTGACATGTCCGGTGCAAATTTGTTTAAAATCGATCGAATAGTTTTCGCTCTAGCTTTGTATACATATAGACAGACATTTTGTAAAAAAACACTTTTTTGGACTCAGGGGGGCCCAAAACGGATACTTCCACAAAAATCTCAACATCGATTTTTTTTGCGATCAATATACTTTCTCTATACTATAGTATAGTGAGAAAGTAAAAATATGGAACAAATTAAACGTTTTGCGGACGGATGTGTCACCCAAAGAAACATTCTTCTGTGTATGATTTTTCTGCCACAATACCCCAATCCAAGGGCCTCTGTCCTAATCAATCATTTCCGTATACTTATTTCCTAATAAACATATCCGAGTATACAACAATGACGAGGCGCCACGGGGGTTGGTTAACGAAGCGAGCAGGGTGTGGAACCCAATATTATACAGGGTGAGTTTTAAATGTCCCCCCCCCCAATTTTTTCCGCCTTTCTTCAGATATCGACTCCCAACCACCGCCGAACATCATTGATTAGTTTATACTTTCTTTTGATGAGGTTCACATGTTTGGCCGCCATCTTGGATCCGCCATATTGGAATGAACTTTTATTTTTTAAATGTAAAGGTAAGGTTGTGACCCATCATTTCAAACTATATTTTTCCGTAGAACACGATGCCGCAATCGGTTTTTAATTATCTGCTTTCGTTCTCGAGATATTAACAATTTTGTAAAAAAATTAAATTTTCAAAAATCCCTTGTATTTAAATATCGACCCTTTATCATCAGATATCACAGTTTGGTAGTAGCTTATAGATTTTTATTAAGTTATAAATTTGTACTGCCATCTTCAGTAAATTTGTTTGATTTCAGTGAATTAACAACTTTTCTCTGCGAAACTGAAGATGGCAGTAAACATTTATAACTTAATAAAAATCTATAAGCTACTACCAAACTGTGATAT
>JAGFPH010020234.1:0-14418 GCA_018207615.1 Philaenus spumarius
CTGCTATGAAATCTTGATTTTTGCAGTTTTACAACAAAACTCAATTTTTCACGCATTGCATAAGGTTTATCCGTTGCAAACTCCCGCTCTTAAAGATGAGTTATTCTCACAGAAAGAATAAGGAATCAAAACTCTTTTTTCCTTACCCTCTTATCTTTTTTGGTTCTACCTGTACATAGTTTACTTACTCTAACATACCATAAATTCATTTTAATTACATTTATCTCGAAGTCTTCCTGAAATTTTACATATTTTTATATACACATCAATTTTCATATTTCACATACATTTCAATATTTCTAACTTACTTCATTTGGAAGTATCGATTTCCTGTAAACTTATATACATTTTATTATAATTACATTTTTTTATTACCCTTGGTTTCTCGCTTTGAGAGTTCGTCCACTGAAAACATACATTTTATAATAACATTTTCTCCTTTTTTGGAGTAATCGTCCACTGAAATACATTAATCACACTTTTTGTTTTATATTGTCAATTTTTGTCTTTTGGGGACTTAAAACACTTGCCTGGTTACCCTATATTTACCATTATATCAAAATATACTGGGTTGATTAACCTAACATATACTACTAACTTTGATCATCATTATTTTTCTCGTATTATTTTACTTTAACAATTTTATTTTATTTTTACCTTCATTAGCCTACGAATATTCCTTTTATCTCTCCATTGCTTTCTTACTTCCTTCTTTGGCTGGTCAGACCAAACTTTATTTACCCTTTTACTTTTTCAATTTCTTTTACTATTGCTTCAGTACATCCGCTTACTTTCCCATTTTCTTCCCCTTTACTTGGTTTTTTAGAAAATTTTAATAACTTATTGCCTACTCTTTTTTCAGCTCATCCGCAAAATTGTTGCCTCCTAACATACAACACTCCTCTTCCTTCGTTTTTCACGTTTGCTTCTTGCAAACAACGCGTAAGCCCCTAAACTCGCTTACTCCGAATAGCAACCACCTTTCCTTTGTCTTAAGATGTCATTAGACGTTTTAACTGTTGCTTCTTTATTTAACAACAATCGTTCATAAATTTGTTTCAGTGCCCATTCCTTTCAGGTCACCCTGTACCTTACTCTACATCTGTCATTTACAAAATACATTTACATTGTTTATATTCGTCACAGCTGATAACCGACCTTGGTTGCATTACCTCCATTCATTGCCGTAGGCCTAAGTACAACGACCCTTCGACTCAATCAGCTGTGTTTAGTTTCAGCCACTTTGCTTCCCCATTCCATTTCCGTCCTTTCACTGCTACACTTTATCAATGAACTTTGTATTAGGCCTATGCCTTTCTCATAGCCTCGTTTATCGTTCTAATAAATTCAATGCACTACTGTACTCTGTATATTTACAAGTTAAACTATTCCTAAACTACTATTTACATCTGACAATGATTTCTATCTACAACTCTTTCTATTATTGTATATACGGCCTTAGGTCGCGTACATCATATTTCCCTTTTATTCTTCCTGTCCGTATGTCTGCAAGTACATATGTTTTTCTTCCCCTCCTTTCAACAATTCTATATGGACCTACATATAACCTATTTTGCTCTTTCGCAGATATCGCAGCGTTTTATGACTTCCAAAATCTTTGCTAACATGTTTTTTATATACCATTTTCTTTTTATCATATTGAAAATTTTGTTTCGGCCTATATGCCCATACGTCTCATGTATACCCTGCACAAATCTTTCTATTACTTCCTCTGGTACTATTATTCTTGTTTTATTGTTTATTGTGGAACATAACACATTGTCTCTTATTATAAAATTTGGATAATTTTCTATATTATTTATTTTCTCACGGCATTCTAAATTTCTAATTTGGTAGTCTCTAAAATTTACAAATAACTCTCTTAAATTTGGCTTTATCCTTATTTCTTGTATTTTTAATTTGCATTTATCTTCCACTCCCGTACAGTTCCCATACATCCTACTTGCCACATCGCATGGTACATTTTCCTTTCCTGTACAGTGTTGCACATTTGGGTTATACTCTTGTATACCGAGTATCCATCTTCTCATTCTGCTGTTTTGGAACTTACATGATGTTAGAAATTTCAGTGCCATATTATCGGTAATTATATTTAGCGGAGCTCCTATTACTAACGGACGAAACTTCTGCAAGCCATACACAATCGCCAACAACTCCAACTCGCAGATTGTATAATGTTTCTCGTACGGTTTTAAAGTTCGGCTTACAAAACCTATTATTTGTTTTGCACCATTCCTGTCTAGCTGATATAATTGACAAGCTATAGCACCTGTGCTTGCGTCTGTCTGCAGATAGGTCTCCCTTCCTTCTTCCGGATGTGCTATAACCACCGCTTCTATAAACAACCTCTTAACATCTTGAAACGCTTTTTTCATTTCGTCGTCCCATATCCATTTTTGTCCCTTTTTTAACAACTTATACAGTGGTCTTGTTGCTCCTGCATATTTTTCTGTGAATCTCGAATAATAATTAACAAACCCCAGAAACGATTGTAGCTGTTTTACTGTACGTGGTTCTGGAAAATCTCTTATGGTTGTTAATTTTTCCGGATCAGTGCTAACTCCTTCTGGTGTGAATATAAAACCCCAAAACTTTACTACTTCCTGACAGAAAACTGTCTTCTTAGGATTTATGGTTAAACCTCCTTCCTTGAATTTCTGAAATATTTGTTCTAGATGCTGTATATGTTCTTCGAACGTCTCAGACAAACATAGCAAATCGTCGACATAATTTAACGTAAACTCTTCTATTTCCTTACCTAACGTAATATCTACAGTTCTTATCAAGGCAGATAAAGAGTTCTGAAGGCCGTACGGTACCACTTTAAAATTATAAACTTTGTTATCAAACAAAAATCCTGTGTATTTCCTTGATTCTGGTTTGAGCGGTATTTGCCAGAAACTCGAAGTTAAATCAATTTTACTTATGTATTTTTTCCGCCGTCCTTTCCTTAAGATATCATCTATAGGCGGTGCACTTTCAAAATCTGGAGTTATAATTTTGTTTAGTTTCCTGGCATCCATACACAATCGTATCGATCCGTCCGGCTTCACAACAGTCACCATTGGGTTTATATAAGGTGTCCTAGATCGCTCTATAATATTGTTTTCCAGCATCTGGTCCAGTTCCTCCCTAACTTTTTTTCTATAATTCATTGGGATGGGGTAATTTCTATTTACAAAAGTTTCAGTTTTTTCCAACTTTAATTCATGTTCATATAATTTTGATAAGCCAGGCCGTTCTGAAAATATCGACTTATATTTCTCAATTAACTCCTGTAAAATCCCCTCTTGCGTTGTATTCAGTATCGTAGCATGACCTTGCGAATCGCCTAGCTTGATTTGTTTACATCCTATCAGCTGTGTTTGGTTAGTCGCTCGACATCGGCCTTGGTACGGTCTAGTATTACTTTCCCTTTCCATTTTTGCTAGACACTCTGTCTCCGAGATTAGGCCTACATTTTCTTTTATCTTCGTATGCTTTCTAACAAACGCACCCTCTTTACCGTTAGTATTTCTTATAGAATCCGAATTGCTTTTAAAACGAGTCTTAGTTGACTTGTTCCTTCTGCCTAAATCGCTATGGTTTTTACGCATCTCATTATAATCAGTGTTTGAATGATTTGCATAATTTTTGAATATTCGTTTGATACTATTGTTAATTGGATTATTTCGCGTGGTGTAACAGTGCTTTAGTGAAGTTTTTGTTTGGACTATGCTTTGACTACAACTTATTTTTGGATTACGGTTAACAACGTTATAACTATTCCCCCTTATATCAAATTTTATTTTATTTTTATTCATACGCGCTTCTTCATCCCTGGTTTCCTTTGTGAACCCTTTGGCGATGAACCCCTTTCTTTCCTTTTCCCTTAATCTCCATTGAAGTGAATTTCTCTCATTCTTCAACCCTTCTACGCCTCCTAACGTTTTAACCCTACATCCTGTTGTTTTCCCGTCTTGCTGCGCCATTTTACTTCCTGCTTTTGTTTCTCCCGCTACTTGATTTAATCCGTTTAAGCTAATTAACCCCTTCGCGTTCTCTACACTTTTGGTTACGTTAATTGCTTGTTTATTTTTGATAAGGTTCCCTTCACTTTTATCATTTAATTTAATTGATTTTTTAATCTGCTTATTTATTTGATTTTCACACCTTAACTTTAAACACTTCCCTTTAATTTGACTTATTGCCGTTTGTTTATTTATAAATGGTAACTCATATATTATCCCTTCGTATGACCACCTTATAAATCTTTTCTCCATATTTATTTTCGCCTGCATTTCATACAATGCATCACACCCTATAAGTATTCTGGATTTTAACCCTTTCACTATTAATAATTTTAAATCCATTTCTTTGTTTTGAACTTTATATTTTAACATAATTTGGCGGTGTACTTTTTGAACTTTACCTTTAAGCGCTCCAATTATTTCTACGTTTGCTACTGGAAGTTCCATTATTGGTATTCCTTCCGCTTTCAGCTGCTCGTAATAATCCTGTTGCATAACTGTTATTTCAGATCCAGTGTCTATTTCCATAATAGCCTGTAAATGACCAATTTCCACTAATATCGCCGGGATTTCCTCTATTGGTTTATCTTTAATAATTTCCTCCCCTTCATTATCTAACAAATCCTCGCGAATATTATAGTGTATATTACTTAAGGGTTTCTGTACACATACTGCCGTTTCATTTTTAATTACCGTGTTTTCCGGTTTTTTAATAAACTCCCTCTTAATTATTTTTTCGCCCCTTCTATTTACTTTATTTATTTGATTTTTAGTTATATCATCAGCCCTAAAACTCCGAAGCCTATTTTTCAGAACCTCCTTTCCTAGTTTCCCTGTTTCGGCTTTGAATTAGGATTTTGATTTGATGGACCGGGTCTTGGGTTATTAGGGTGTATGGTATTTCTTGGGTTTTGCGAATAGGATTGCGGGTTAGGTTTCGGATAGGGTTGGGGGTTTTGCCTGTTATTATTATTATTATTCGGCGTTCCTGTAGGCCTATTTCCCCTACGCGCTTCCTCCATCATATCTATATTATTTAGAAATTGTATGGCTTCTCTAACCGTCTCGCTATGCTTTCCCATTGCCGCTAACCTAATCTGGTCATTAAAATGCTGGAATATAGTAAACACTAAATATCCCTCCGGAATCGGTGGATCTAAATCTCTAGCCTTGTTTACTAATTTACAAAAATAATCTGCTCGCGTAAGATTACTATTATCATTATACCTCCCATATTCTATTTTATTTCTTATTAATTTTTGCTTCTGTAACGACCAATAATTTTTTAAAAAACATTCTTTAAACCCTGTGTACCCTATATTTTCTGTTTGCATAACTTGCCACCATTCTAATGCACTACCCCTTAATTGTCGCACTGCAAACTTTAACTTTTCTTGATCGCTAAAAAATGGATTAGTTTCCTCGATCAAATTTTCTACCTCCCTTATAAATTGCTGAGGGCGTTCGTGTGGATTTCCCCAAAATTCTATTTTTTTACACTCCCCCTCATATCTCGGCATTACCAGGCTCCTAACCATACCTGGCTGTCCCCCTAATTCTAACACTTTTTGTTCTACCTTCGTTACCCTATTTGTAATTAATTTAAAATTTTCATCAGTTTTCTTTTTAATTACCCCGGTAGATTCTTCTAACAATTGTATACTGCCTACAATATCCTCAAGCCTTTCTTCTACCTGTTTGTGTTGACTTAAACACCTTTCTTTTTCTACATTTATTTCCTGCGATACTCCTTCCAATTTTCCTGAAATTAATGTATATAATTGTTTCTGCTCTTCTTCTCGCAGCCTCCTGTCATTCGCTTTTTCTTCTTCTCGCAACCTCCTTTCGTTCGCTTTATCTTCTTCTATCTTAGCCTCTTTTAGCCGCCTTCTTTCTTCTTTTCTTTCCTTCTCTTCCGCTTTCTCTCTTTCTCTTAATTGTTTCTCCGCTGCCTTCTCTGTTTCTCTTAACTGTTTCTCTTCCGCTTTCTCTCTTTCTCTTAATTGTTTTTCTTCAGCTTTCTCTTTTTTTAGCATCTCCATAAATTCTTTAAGTTCTTTGTTCGCCATTTTGCTCTTAGAAATTTCTCCTTATTTGTCGGAAGTAAAATATTCGTAGCCTAACTACTTTTATTTTATTTTTCTTAACTTTTTTGAAAACCCCCTTTTTCTATTTACGTTTTTACCGCGACAAATTATTTCTAAGGTGCTTGGCCTACTCCCCCTCTTAAACTGCGGAATACCAAACCCGGGAAATATTTAATGTTGATCAAATTCACTAGTATGTTTACACAATCTAACTTAATTCTTATTATAACACATACATATAAGCACAAATAATTTATTCTGTCAGTTCTGGACTTTATTTAACCTTCCGTTAAATCAAGCCACACCGGTGGGCGCCAACTCTGCAACGACGCACGAGTTGCACGACGCTGGGGGAGGAAGTTTGTTTTCCTTTTGTCCCCACGTTGCGACGTCAACCCTGCAACGACAGACCTTTTTTATGACGTTCGGGAGCCACCTCTGCAATGTAGCCCCGACGCTTGTCTGTCTGTAGGATTTCCCTACTTTGTTACAGAATAAAGAGATTATATCACCTACTGGAAGTTTAAGGCAAATTAATTTTAATAGCCTAGGTGATATAACTCTGGTTAAGATAACTATGCCTATAGTCACCTTAAATAAAAATATTTTATTAAATTCCTTCCAGTTATTCAAGTTACTATTAACTTTAAATTTGCTCAGCTCAGTAATTAATATTATATTTATTTGACAATCTCCGAGGAGTGAGAACAGTGGAACTTTACCTAGAATAATTAAATTATTTGTGCTTTGTGAAATTTCGTTGGAAATGCCAACTTTGCGTTTCCGCCCTTCAATATTGATCATACACTGAAAACAACTTATCATATAGGATACTTAGATAATAGGAATCTCTTGAACAAGGTAAATTAATTATATTAATTGAAATCAAAAGAAAATTTATTCAATAAAAAACTCAAAATACTCTGTGGTTCTTTCCACTACAAAAACATAAATTTTAAACTAAATTTACTATTTACATAAATTTTAACTCTTTTAGGTAGAACCATTTATTATTTATTTATACTTAATTATTCCTTCTTTTTTAATATTTATTATTTAATTATTTAATTATGAAAATGATTTTAAATATTTAATTTACAAGATTAATAATTTTATATTTTGAAAAACCTAATTTTTTATCTCAACCCAGTATCAATAATTATTTAAATTTAACTCAGGCAATATTTTAATAAGGGATATCGTAACTTTTCTGACAGACCTTTTATTACTGCGACCCTGGACTCTGAACACCTTTCCCAAGAATGTCGATTGAAATACAGCTTCCCTGAAGTCCGGTTATCGTTGGTGCGGTTGAACGTCTCTCGTGGTCTCAGCTTTTGCCTGGTTTGACTTTCCCTGATGTCTTCTAACGTTTTCCCTGATTTGGATTAACGCCTTCCCTGATTTGGTTTCCGCTTCTTATTCCAGTAGTCCTTCAAAGTCCATGTGTGGTTCCAGTTATTGTCATTACATCAGTCCTGTGATTCCTGTAGACTACGTCATTTATAGATTTTTTGACGCGCCCGCTATATAATTAACTATAGCGTAATTCACTCAAACTGTTCAATCGTTTTTTCACTGTCTGTAATACTAACTGATTTTACACTGTCTTTGTTCATTTAACTCGTATTTACGTTTGATAAAATTTTAATGAAAACTGTTACTTGAAATATTATATCGCATAATATTATAATTAATTAAAATGTTCACTGTTTGATTGACACATATCTTACTGCGGTCTTTATAAAACACTGCTTCTAAGTACGTTACTATAACATCACAGATCCGTCTAACAACGTCGATCTAAAGAAAACCTCAAAGAGTGAGCGATTCCAGCTTCCAGAGAGAGCGATAGATGATAGATCGTTAGACCCGCGGCTCCCGCTGTACTCCGCTTATATAGCCTCCTTTGCCGCCTTCCGAGTACCAACTGCCTTTCTTATTTTTCTTTTCCTTGTTCGATATCTTGCCATGCAACTTGCATTGATTTCTTTAAGTTTTAGGTTGGTACTACCCCCACTAACTTCTTCGTTAGGCCTTGCCATCAGCTAATCTAGATCTCCCCTCCTAACATTTTCTCCTATTGTCTTACGTATTTTCCTCGTAGTTTTCCTTTAACTGCTTTTACGAACTTGCGGTTTTCGTAATCGTATTCCTGATACATTTTCCTTTCTTCTCAAACTTGAGTGATGGTCGTACTACGTTTGGTTCGCTTATGGCGCTGCCTCGCGTATTCCGCGGTTTTTCCTCGCGAAAACTTTTCTGGTTTTGAAGGAAAATCTTTTTTCTTTTTTCTTCTATGTTGGTTATTATTTTATGATATCTTAGCCAAAATTTCCATTCTGTCCGAAGATTTTTCTTCTGTTTTTGGGACTTGCAAAACTTGCCAAATTTAACATTTACTTTTGAATTTGAATTTTAACTTTAAAATTGATACTTTCGATTGAGATTTACAATTTCATACCCTTACTACTTTCTTAACACTATGTTATTATTTTTACCACCTTTTTCATTCTATTTTTAGCAAAATATAGGTATGAACTTTCTCACCTATTATTTTAATTAATTAACAATTTATAAACTTTTTATCTTATAAAACTTTTACTTCTTTACAACTTGTTTACTTTTTCATTTTCCCTTTTTCATTTTTTATGGTGCTTTTTCACCTTCAAACTTTAACAATTATCTCTACCTTTTAAAATACCAAAAATTCCTTAATTTGTTATTTAACATTTTTTATACAATTTTTCTTACTCTTTTCAAAAATATCTTTTTCATTTAATTTTGATGAAATTTGAGAATTTCCTATAACTTTAACTCTTTATAACTTTAACATTTTTTATTTTACAAAATTGTGACTTCCATGAACAATGTTTCCACCTCCCGTGTTTCACATTTACCCATAAAATTCATCAATTTTATACTTTTATTTAACACCTTATTCCTGTATAAAAATAACTAATTTTTCTAAGTCTTTCAGGCAACTTGAAACAAGTTCCTGGACAAAAGTCCATCTCTGTTGACACAGTACAGTTGGCCGGGACTTGTCGTATTCTAATCTAGTTAAGTATAGGGTGTACCTCAACTTCTGCTATGAAATCTTGATTTTTGCAGTTTTACAACAAAACTCAATTTTTCACGCATTGCATAAGGTTTATCCGTTGCAAACTCCCGCTCTTAAAGATGAGTTATTCTCACAGAAAGAATAAGGAATCAAAACTCTTTTTTCCTTACCCTCTTATCTTTTTTGGTTCTACCTGTACATAGTTTACTTACTCTAACATACCATAAATTCATTTTAATTACATTTATCTCGAAGTCTTCCTGAAATTTTACATATTTTTATATACACATCAATTTTCATATTTCACATACATTTCAATATTTCTAACTTACTTCATTTGGAAGTATCGATTTCCTGTAAACTTATATACATTTTATTATAATTACATTTTTTTATTACCCTTGGTTTCTCGCTTTGAGAGTTCGTCCACTGAAAACATACATTTTATAATAACATTTTCTCCTTTTTTGGAGTAATCGTCCACTGAAATACATTAATCACACTTTTTGTTTTATATTGTCAATTTTTGTCTTTTGGGGACTTAAAACACTTGCCTGGTTACCCTATATTTACCATTATATCAAAATATACTGGGTTGATTAACCTAACATATACTACTAACTTTGATCATCATTATTTTTCTCGTATTATTTTACTTTAACAATTTTATTTTATTTTTACCTTCATTAGCCTACGAATATTCCTTTTATCTCTCCATTGCTTTCTTACTTCCTTCTTTGGCTGGTCAGACCAAACTTTATTTACCCTTTTACTTTTTCAATTTCTTTTACTATTGCTTCAGTACATCCGCTTACTTTCCCATTTTCTTCCCCTTTACTTGGTTTTTTAGAAAATTTTAATAACTTATTGCCTACTCTTTTTTCAGCTCATCCGCAAAATTGTTGCCTCCTAACATACAACACTCCTCTTCCTTCGTTTTTCACGTTTGCTTCTTGCAAACAACGCGTAAGCCCCTAAACTCGCTTACTCCGAATAGCAACCACCTTTCCTTTGTCTTAAGATGTCATTAGACGTTTTAACTGTTGCTTCTTTATTTAACAACAATCGTTCATAAATTTGTTTCAGTGCCCATTCCTTTCAGGTCACCCTGTACCTTACTCTACATCTGTCATTTACAAAATACATTTACATTGTTTATATTCGTCACAGCTGATAACCGACCTTGGTTGCATTACCTCCATTCATTGCCGTAGGCCTAAGTACAACGACCCTTCGACTCAATCAGCTGTGTTTAGTTTCAGCCACTTTGCTTCCCCATTCCATTTCCGTCCTTTCACTGCTACACTTTATCAATGAACTTTGTATTAGGCCTATGCCTTTCTCATAGCCTCGTTTATCGTTCTAATAAATTCAATGCACTACTGTACTCTGTATATTTACAAGTTAAACTATTCCTAAACTACTATTTACATCTGACAATGATTTCTATCTACAACTCTTTCTATTATTGTATATACGGCCTTAGGTCGCGTACATCATATTTCCCTTTTATTCTTCCTGTCCGTATGTCTGCAAGTACATATGTTTTTCTTCCCCTCCTTTCAACAATTCTATATGGACCTACATATAACCTATTTTGCTCTTTCGCAGATATCGCAGCGTTTTATGACTTCCAAAATCTTTGCTAACATGTTTTTTATATACCATTTTCTTTTTATCATATTGAAAATTTTGTTTCGGCCTATATGCCCATACGTCTCATGTATACCCTGCACAAATCTTTCTATTACTTCCTCTGGTACTATTATTCTTGTTTTATTGTTTATTGTGGAACATAACACATTGTCTCTTATTATAAAATTTGGATAATTTTCTATATTATTTATTTTCTCACGGCATTCTAAATTTCTAATTTGGTAGTCTCTAAAATTTACAAATAACTCTCTTAAATTTGGCTTTATCCTTATTTCTTGTATTTTTAATTTGCATTTATCTTCCACTCCCGTACAGTTCCCATACATCCTACTTGCCACATCGCATGGTACATTTTCCTTTCCTGTACAGTGTTGCACATTTGGGTTATACTCTTGTATACCGAGTATCCATCTTCTCATTCTGCTGTTTTGGAACTTACATGATGTTAGAAATTTCAGTGCCATATTATCGGTAATTATATTTAGCGGAGCTCCTATTACTAACGGACGAAACTTCTGCAAGCCATACACAATCGCCAACAACTCCAACTCGCAGATTGTATAATGTTTCTCGTACGGTTTTAAAGTTCGGCTTACAAAACCTATTATTTGTTTTGCACCATTCCTGTCTAGCTGATATAATTGACAAGCTATAGCACCTGTGCTTGCGTCTGTCTGCAGATAGGTCTCCCTTCCTTCTTCCGGATGTGCTATAACCACCGCTTCTATAAACAACCTCTTAACATCTTGAAACGCTTTTTTCATTTCGTCGTCCCATATCCATTTTTGTCCCTTTTTTAACAACTTATACAGTGGTCTTGTTGCTCCTGCATATTTTTCTGTGAATCTCGAATAATAATTAACAAACCCCAGAAACGATTGTAGCTGTTTTACTGTACGTGGTTCTGGAAAATCTCTTATGGTTGTTAATTTTTCCGGATCAGTGCTAACTCCTTCTGGTGTGAATATAAAACCCCAAAACTTTACTACTTCCTGACAGAAAACTGTCTTCTTAGGATTTATGGTTAAACCTCCTTCCTTGAATTTCTGAAATATTTGTTCTAGATGCTGTATATGTTCTTCGAACGTCTCAGACAAACATAGCAAATCGTCGACATAATTTAACGTAAACTCTTCTATTTCCTTACCTAACGTAATATCTACAGTTCTTATCAAGGCAGATAAAGAGTTCTGAAGGCCGTACGGTACCACTTTAAAATTATAAACTTTGTTATCAAACAAAAATCCTGTGTATTTCCTTGATTCTGGTTTGAGCGGTATTTGCCAGAAACTCGAAGTTAAATCAATTTTACTTATGTATTTTTTCCGCCGTCCTTTCCTTAAGATATCATCTATAGGCGGTGCACTTTCAAAATCTGGAGTTATAATTTTGTTTAGTTTCCTGGCATCCATACACAATCGTATCGATCCGTCCGGCTTCACAACAGTCACCATTGGGTTTATATAAGGTGTCCTAGATCGCTCTATAATATTGTTTTCCAGCATCTGGTCCAGTTCCTCCCTAACTTTTTTTCTATAATTCATTGGGATGGGGTAATTTCTATTTACAAAAGTTTCAGTTTTTTCCAACTTTAATTCATGTTCATATAATTTTGATAAGCCAGGCCGTTCTGAAAATATCGACTTATATTTCTCAATTAACTCCTGTAAAATCCCCTCTTGCGTTGTATTCAGTATCGTAGCATGACCTTGCGAATCGCCTAGCTTGATTTGTTTACATCCTATCAGCTGTGTTTGGTTAGTCGCTCGACATCGGCCTTGGTACGGTCTAGTATTACTTTCCCTTTCCATTTTTGCTAGACACTCTGTCTCCGAGATTAGGCCTACATTTTCTTTTATCTTCGTATGCTTTCTAACAAACGCACCCTCTTTACCGTTAGTATTTCTTATAGAATCCGAATTGCTTTTAAAACGAGTCTTAGTTGACTTGTTCCTTCTGCCTAAATCGCTATGGTTTTTACGCATCTCATTATAATCAGTGTTTGAATGATTTGCATAATTTTTGAATATTCGTTTGATACTATTGTTAATTGGATTATTTCGCGTGGTGTAACAGTGCTTTAGTGAAGTTTTTGTTTGGACTATGCTTTGACTACAACTTATTTTTGGATTACGGTTAACAACGTTATAACTATTCCCCCTTATATCAAATTTTATTTTATTTTTATTCATACGCGCTTCTTCATCCCTGGTTTCCTTTGTGAACCCTTTGGCGATGAACCCCTTTCTTTCCTTTTCCCTTAATCTCCATTGAAGTGAATTTCTCTCATTCTTCAACCCTTCTACGCCTCCTAACGTTTTAACCCTACATCCTGTTGTTTTCCCGTCTTGCTGCGCCATTTTACTTCCTGCTTTTGTTTCTCCCGCTACTTGATTTAATCCGTTTAAGCTAATTAACCCCTTCGCGTTCTCTACACTTTTGGTTACGTTAATTGCTTGTTTATTTTTGATAAGGTTCCCTTCACTTTTATCATTTAATTTAATTGATTTTTTAATCTGCTTATTTATTTGATTTTCACACCTTAACTTTAAACACTTCCCTTTAATTTGACTTATTGCCGTTTGTTTATTTATAAATGGTAACTCATATATTATCCCTTCGTATGACCACCTTATAAATCTTTTCTCCATATTTATTTTCGCCTGCATTTCATACAATGCATCACACCCTATAAGTATTCTGGATTTTAACCCTTTCACTATTAATAATTTTAAATCCATTTCTTTGTTTTGAACTTTATATTTTAACATAATTTGGCGGTGTACTTTTTGAACTTTACCTTTAAGCGCTCCAATTATTTCTACGTTTGCTACTGGAAGTTCCATTATTGGTATTCCTTCCGCTTTCAGCTGCTCGTAATAATCCTGTTGCATAACTGTTATTTCAGATCCAGTGTCTATTTCCATAATAGCCTGTAAATGACCAATTTCCACTAATATCGCCGGGATTTCCTCTATTGGTTTATCTTTAATAATTTCCTCCCCTTCATTATCTAACAAATCCTCGCGAATATTATAGTGTATATTACTTAAGGGTTTCTGTACACATACTGCCGTTTCATTTTTAATTACCGTGTTTTCCGGTTTTTTAATAAACTCCCTCTTAATTATTTTTTCGCCCCTTCTATTTACTTTATTTATTTGATTTTTAGTTATATCATCAGCCCTAAAACTCCGAAGCCTATTTTTCAGAACCTCCTTTCCTAGTTTCCCTGTTTCGGCTTTGAATTAGGATTTTGATTTGATGGACCGGGTCTTGGGTTATTAGGGTGTATGGTATTTCTTGGGTTTTGCGAATAGGATTGCGGGTTAGGTTTCGGATAGGGTTGGGGGTTTTGCCTGTTATTATTATTATTATTCGGCGTTCCTGTAGGCCTATTTCCCCTACGCGCTTCCTCCATCATATCTATATTATTTAGAAATTGTATGGCTTCTCTAACCGTCTCGCTATGCTTTCCCATTGCCGCTAACCTAATCTGGTCATTAAAATGCTGGAATATAGTAAACACTAAATATCCCTCCGGAATCGGTGGATCTAAATCTCTAGCCTTGTTTACTAA
>JAGFPH010020237.1:0-14410 GCA_018207615.1 Philaenus spumarius
AATAGACAGATATGTTTTCGTAGAGCAACAAGATTAACTTTTTTTTTATTTATCAATTTTCTCAGAAATTTGCATATACAATCATGAATACACAAAGTGATGATTTGTTTATATTAAGTTATATTTAGGATTTATGATCTCGGGGTCAGGCAACTCGTGCAGCATGAGCAATCTTTATTTTACTTATACGCATTAGAGAATGAATTTAACATAATTTATAACAAAATTTCCAATTAATAATTTGATTTAATTTTTAAAGATGTCCAGATAATTTAGAAGTGTATTAAAACGTTGAATTATAAACTGTCCAGAATATACCAAGTTCTGGTTAGTGGCACTGAATTTATCACTTTCAATTTGAATACAAAAGTTACTTTTATACAGTCAATTTTTTATTTTATCTCTTTTAAATTTAATGTTATGGATAGCTGATATTATAAAGCTCACACTATTTATTTAATTTCGCACTGAATCTTCCTTATTTCCAATAATTTTATTAATATTCGTTGGTCTAAACACACTGTCAACTTAGGCTTACAGCGAACTGACGCTGACTGACTCAAACGACGCTATCTTCTTCAAATTGAACATCGCGGGATCCACTTTTCCGCTCCTATGGAAATTCAAAATGTCCTCCGGCAACTTCCCTTTCCATTCCTTAGTGTGATCGGCGCAGACTGAACTGTTTTTCCTGACCGCGCATTCCAGCTTGCTAAATCCCTCTGGGTTCGAGGTTATATGCTAGTCCGTATTACACTTTTGCTGTTGTAGATTTTTATATATTTGATAATATTTGATACTTTAATTATTTTTATAACTTGTTTGTGCATTTGGTGTACAAACATTGTTTATGTACTTAAAAGAGAATTTATTTCTAAACCGACATAATAAATTGACTCTGGGTTCGAGATTATATGCTATCGGTCATAATTATTATTTACATCTGGTTAGTTTTTTACTAATTTCGATACAGTTTTATTTACAATAACATTAATACATTACAAATAATTCCAGGATGTTTTGCATTACTATCTTGGTAATAAAGTGTAAATTTTGTTTGTGTTCGAAGTATAAGATCGTTACATAATAGGTCGGTTACTCATTTTAATCTAGGCCTTGCTTTGTATTTGTCCATAGTTGGTGACTGTTTATATATTTGAACATCAGTTTCTCTGTTACATGGATTACTGTAATGGTGTAGTGTTTGTTTATTTTTTTTGAATAAATATTAAATATACATATAAATAGTCTCCAGTGTGTGTTATTGGTGTGGTTGTTTAATACGTTTTTGATTTAGATGTGCCTAAATTAGGTTATGTTAACATTGGCATCTGAACAGGTTTGTTATGTTTGTTTACCTTTCATTCGAGGCTAGGCCTAAATACTTTAATTTGTACCTTTTAAATTTTACAATTTGAGTTTTAATATGCTGAGGTTATGTAATGGTATTTTGTACCATTATACTATAGTATTTAGTAACAGTATGTTTACATGTATTCAACATTTAACAGTAATACAGGTAAACATACTGTGACTAAATACTAGGCCTATAGGTTAGAACCTTTTAGGTTTTTTTTAATTATTCTTGCATGAGCGAGGTCTAATATTGCTTGTTTATTCATGTTCACTACCCACATAAGGTGTCACAGAAGTTTGGACACTATTGGGGCTGGGGCAGTCAAAGTTAACAATTACCTTATTATTGAATTTCTGTTGAAATAGGTTAGCCTAGGATCGATCGAATAGTAAACTTGCGCCTAACATTTAACATAAGAATGTAAAA
This sequence comes from Philaenus spumarius, assembly GCA_018207615.1. NCBI lineage: Eukaryota > Metazoa > Arthropoda > Insecta > Hemiptera > Aphrophoridae > Philaenus > Philaenus spumarius. The sequence continues at coordinate 1,784 of JAGFPH010020237.1, forward strand.
CAATGTCATCGACTGCAAATGTCATCGTTTCTTCCATGTCCCTTCCTAACTCGTTTATATTCTCTTACCTTGTACCTTAAATTCGTTTAATCTATCTTCTAACTTCTTATCTAACCTATTTAGTAACTCATCCTTTAATTTGTCGGAACTTTCTATTATCTTTGAGTTCAAGTTTTCTAACTCAACTTAAATTAATTTTTTAATTAATAGATTTGATTTTCTAATTTATTATTTATTTGGTTAAAATCACCTTTTAATTGGCTAACATTTTCCTCCAATTTATTGTTAAATTCTTGCATCATATCTTTATTTCCCTCTTTTATTTGGTTTACTCGCATCATTTCACACATCATCAGAAATATGTGTCCATTTTCCTTCTGTTAGGCCTACATTTACACTTAAACTAACATTTTCCTCCTCCATTTGTTTTTCTTCAGCGACGTCAATAATACTAACCATTTCCCCTTGTGTTTCCTTTAAATTTTTGTAGGCCTAGCCTGTTTCAACTGTGAATCTGATTCTATTTTCCGCTGAGTTTCTTTTGGGTTTTCCCTTAACTTATAACTCCCCTTATCTGATATTGTAACTATTTATTTTTTACGAGTTTAAATTTGATTTAATTTAAGAAGTTAATGTTGAAAATATACATTTCAAATTATTAAATATATATTATTGGACCAGAAATATTGCTTATTATTCCTTAAAGTAACCTAATTGCATATCTAATAGAGCCAAATTGGGCGCCAAATTTATAATAAAAAAATGTTGGTATATTTGTTTTCTTTTGAAGTGCTTCACGTTATGATGCCAAAAATATAATATAGAAAATGTATATTATATTCTTTAATTTTTATTCAAACTGCCACATGTTGTGGAGCTAATACTCTTGTGAGTTTGTTCTTATATTTTATCTTACATCAATATATTCTTAGCTGTCTTATAAATGAATAGGCCACATTGTACAGTTATTTGGTTTTAATTTTCTTGCTAATAAGTTTGTTTTTGTATTCACAATTTTATCAGTTAATAAGCTTGAGCACAGTTATATTTACCGTTATTACAGATTTGTTTAAGTTGAGCTCTTAAATCTCGGGTTTAGGATTGGTTGTCTACCAAATATGTAATTCTGTACTACAGTATAACCCAAACACCAACATAAATACAACAATGGTCAATCAATTTAGGCATTTGAAAGTCCAAAAAGTATATATGCCTACAATATCAAAGTTCAAATGTTTCTTCTATTCTCTGTTCAACTTTTAGTAGCCTAAAGTTCAAAAATACAAATTTGCTAGTTAGGCTTAAGTAGGTTGGATATTACCTTATATCTTCTTATTATGGGCTTTCTTAATAAATTTTGGATATATTTTACTGGATTATTATTATTGTTATATTATATTTGCTCCTCTTTAATATAATTTCCTTAAATATCAATTCAACTTTAATTTTATTTAAATATTTTCTGGATAGCTCAAAATATGTCCTTTGCTTTCAATGGTTACTTCCGAACTGGTAATAATTGAATTCTTTTAATTTTCCCCCTAGTAACGAAACGAAAAACTGCCTTCCATGTATTATGTTCGCCGCTCATGTCCGAACTGGCATTAGTTTTTGTACTTATAAGCACTTAAAAGATATTTATGGTTGTTTCATGTTTAGTACACTTGTTTTAATAATATTTGTCCATTTTTATAATAATTATACTGTTTATCTAGTCTTTTACATTTTATATAGTATGTACAATTTATACGTTTATGCCGATTCCAAACTTTTGACTGTGATAATTTAAAAAAACATCTGTTTTCAAGCCCATCTACGATTTACCTATTCACGGGTGTAAGCGATAGGCTAGAGGTGGTCGATTCAGTTACTTTTTTGGATCGGTGATTTCAGTTACAGCTCCTAAGAAATATTGGCTCTTTATACAAGTTACTTTTATACCGGTGACAACCTTAATGGCTTTAGCTAGTGTGAATAGATCGATGCAAAATATTGGATTTTAGTTCAGTGAAGTTTTACCGGTGACAACATTCTTGAACGGCTAGATCTACTTTGCATGTGGATCGACAATGCAAAATATTGTTTTGTTATAGTCGCTGTTTTAATAAATGCCAGAAATTGAATATTGTTCAAATAGGTAGGTACCCTAAACTTCCTAATTATATGACCTAGCTTATAAACGTGGTTCATTTTGTTAATTTGGTAATAATTAAGTATGATTACTAGAAAACTATACAAAACATTACTTGGTTAAATGCAAAATAATATAAAGAAAACAGAAAATATAAATATACTTACTAAACTATTAATTATAAACTACTTATACAAATAGGAACACAATTTTTACAGGTAACTAAAAATGCAATTACGTTTACTAGAAACAAATGGTAACCGAGTAGGTTTACTAGAAAACTTTCATCAGTCATCCTGTATGTAACATTTACTAACTACGTCTTTTTTTAATGTACGGGTCATTCTCCAAAGAAAGTACAGTTGATGTCCTCACCCAGTCTCTACTCTCTATATTATAATAAAAGAAATATTAAAAAATTACCTTATAAAATAAAGTTTAAATACCGTACTAACAAACTTACTCATACTGGTAAAATTTAGAGTTTACATATTTTTTTAACAGAAATTGTGCCCACAAAAGGTGACAAATCACTTCTGTGGACAGTCCCCGGCTATGTTTTCAAACATTATTTGAATTGTAATCTTTTTATTTTGTTTATTTTTAGCATCATTTAATTATTAACATTGGCAATAAAACATCTACATTTATATGAAATAAACATTTATGAATTGAAATCAATTTCAGATTATCTTTTTATTTTTATTTGAAAAGTGTCTTTCATTTTACAGTCACATCTGTGGACATTTCTTCACTAGTTATAAAAAACTCCAACAAAGTGCAGGGTGTATGTTACTTGTCTAAGAATTAGGAGAGAAAATAGTCATTTATATTATAGAGTAGTTTTTTAGTGATTTTCTCTGAAAGAATAAATTTATTGATCATTAATAAGCTGTTTCGTCATTCTTACTGCATCACGTCTGTTACCAAACAATTTTGGGTAAGAATTATCTCTAAAATTTAATAAGGATGACTATATTTATATTTCATTGTGTATATTTCTTGGCAGAAGAATCAAACTTCTAATCTCAAAGTTGTAGTTGCTGGGCTTATTGGATTTAAAAATAGTCACTTCCGTGGACATCACTTCTGTGGACAGTGGTAATAAATTAACATGAGATGTTTAACTTAGATCAAAAACATTTTTTCGTATTTTGAAAGTATCATAATATTATCAGGGACAGTCTAATAAGTATATTTATGTATGTTTTACATTTTTTTTAAATTATTATAAATTAAAAATATTTGTACCCTGAACTCTACACTTTTTGGAGAATCACCCGTACACATTATTTAATAAATTTAATGTTTGTATTTTTTAAAATTACTTGCTTCACATTTGTTGAACTAAGTCTTATTTCGATGATCATTCAACTCATACCTAACTTTATAAAACAGCCGCTCACATGGTAGGGATGGATGTGGCACGACCGGGCCAGAAAGGAGCTATAACTGAAAGGAGCTGAATATCAAACCTTAGCCACTCGTTGATCTAACTCATTAACACGGTCACCGGGTCAGAAAGGAGAGACTGTAACTGAAAGGAGCTGAATATAAAAACTTAGCGACACGGTCTAGTGCATTAACACCGTCAAGGGGCCAGAGAGGAGCTGTAACCGAAAGAAGCTGAACATCAAACATTAGTGACGTGTTGGTCTATAGGGTATTAAACCCGTCACCAGACCAGAAAGGACCTGTAACTAAATGAAGCTAAATATTAAACCTTAGCGATACGACGTGTTGGTCTCGCGCATGCATAGTTCTTTTGGAGCTGGAGCTATTTTCTTTTCTTCTTTGGCACCGGGCCAACCAGTGCCACCAGACAAGTATTAGCTCCAAAGTCACCGGTACAAAAATATCGCCCATCTCTACGATCTAGGCTATAAACCTACATCCACTTTACAAACACTCTTTCACTTTTAGAACATCGGTTCTTAATTTAAAACAGTTTTACAATGATTAAACTTATATCTACATTATTTATATTAACTTTAGTTATCGTATTATGTGCTTTATAATTATTTATTTAAAATTTCCAAAATCTCTAAGTTAATAAAATTATTAGGCTAGAACGAATTTTGAGGTTATTACATTTAGGCTATAACATGAATCTTAGGCCTCACTTTTCTTGTGACCACAAATTCTAATTTATCAACAATTTATAAATGTTTATTTATTAAAAATGTTACAATTTGATCAAATTATTTGTCAAACACGTAATATTTGACAAACAACTTCATCGTTTACAGGGCCCTTAATAATATTATGCATAAATATCATAACCTTACCTGTTTCCACTTTGTATTTTACACGTTTTATAAAGCGTATTGTTTGATCTATAAAATTGTAAAGGCCTATGTTTCGTTTGATGTAGTGAACAATATTATAAACGTTACAAATCAAATGAACAATTTAAATCGTAAGAAACAACATACAATCTGAAAATAACTTCCTTTCAAGTTTCAATTCTTTCCCTTGAATTTGAAGAACTAAACATAAACAGCTGCTCAGTGTTGAGTGTTGCCAGATGCTACACACGTAATTTCCCCATCAGCTAGATAAAAATTCCCCAATATAGTGATATTTCCAAAAAAAATTCCCCAATTTTCTAATTGCATATATAATAACATTAATTAATTGTAATAAAATTATTATCACCCAAACATATTATAGAGCATAAGATAACATATATCTTATCTACATATATAAAAGTCAAATCCACTGACTCACTGATCACGATTTCTCAAAAACTACTGAACGGATTGGAATGAAATTTGGTATGTAGCTTCTAGCTTCCTTTATATTAGGGCCATAGGTGCTTACTAAGAAAGGTTTTCAAAAAATTCGAAATTTTAGGGGTATCAAAGTACTAAATCATGATTTCTCTAAAACTACTAAACGGATTGGAATGATATTTGGTATGTAGCTTCTCTAGGGCCCTAGGTGCTCGCTAAGAAAGGGTTTTAAAAAATTCGAAATTTTAGGGGAAGTTGGCGGGGGTCAAAGTAATTTTTAGTAAAATCCGCATAAGAAATACATAGTGTTATATATGTATTAATATAATATATTTGTTGTTAATTACAACAAATATATTTTGATTTGTCTATCCGTGCAAAACCGGATCAGGCCAGCTAGTATATTATATAAATAGGTAGTTATTGTACACATGCTATGTCACTTATCATTTATGTATATTTAAATATATACAGAGTGCCCCAAAAGTAAAGTGCTAAACTTCAGGGAATGGTTCTATAGGTCAAAATAAGAAAAAAGTGATACACAGCACAAAAAAGTGATACACAGGTATTTTACCCAGTCCAGTAAGGCATACAAACAAAAAAAAAGTAAATATGAAAACCTAACACTAACAGACCTTTCTCCACGAAAAAGAACTTAACCTAGTTGAGACATATTATTCCCCAACTTTTCCCAGTAATGAAAAAAATTCCCCATACATTTCCCTACCATTTTCTTTTCCCCAATATTTCCTGCAAACTTAAAAATTTCCCCATTTTGGGGAAAAAACCCACAATCTGGCAACACTGCAGCTGCTGCGATATTTACTAATATCGATATTTTTGTTTCGATATTTTCGATATTATATCGATGTTGGAGATTCGATATTGCCGCAATATAGGAAGAAAAATGTCAATATCGGATTTCGATATTTTTTGTCTACACTGTATCAATTTCGTTCTTTTGTAAAACAGAATTTCGCAACTCCTAAAAATAAAAACACAAGGCACTTACTTAACCTTACAGAATGATTTTTAGTTTCTAAATATATCTATGTATTTGACCTACCTTAAAATGAACTTAAAACACGCTTGATCAAAGAGAAACCTACCGTCTACAATAAAAAGTAGAACATCGTCATGAACATGTCTTATCGTCCTGAACATAGACACACCTCTCGCTAGTATTTAAGCTTGACGTGTATTTTCAGAATATAAGCATAAGCAAAATGTAACATAACTTCTAGTCATACGTAAGTAACAATTACCAATATTTCTGAACTTTAGCTGTATTGTTTTGAGTTTTTTTCCCCCTAATCTCTATAATATTTAATTCCCGCGAAAATGATTGAGTTTTAGAGTTAGTTTGATGTGTAGATTCAGAATACAAGCAAATTATATCATAACATCTGGTCAGATGAAAGTAAATAATTAGACCTACTATTAGTATTAGTCTATATTATACTCATTAAAAAAAATATCGATATCATTTGATATTGCTGATATCGATATTTTGTTTCGATAATATCGTGATATCGATATCAATATCGGAAACTTCCCGTTATCGCAACAACCCTAGCTGCTGCTAAAGTAGAGTAGAGAGTAGAGTCCAGAGATGCGCCTGTTGAATGTCGTGTCCTCATTACAAATTAAACTAAACCTAAGATTGGCTACGATACGACAATGCAATATACTTAAAGGCAAGATTTATATAGACGGCAAAGTAAGCATAGTTTTATGGTATATGCAGGCCAGAGATAATAAATAATACCAAGAGCGGTATCTATGCGCAGACGTATGGTGTAATATAAAACTTTTTTATAGACTCATTATTAGTGAGCCTCCTATTGAATAATTTTATTTTTAATAACTTTAGAATACTTTTACTTTCTCACTATACTATAGTATAGAGAAAGTATAGTGATCGCAAAAAATAATCGATGTTGAGATTTTTGTGAAAATATCCGTTTTGGGACCCCCTGAGTCCAAAAAAGTGATTTTTACAAAATGTCTGTCTGTATGTATACAAAGCTAGAGAGAAAACTATTCGATCGATTTCAACCAAATTTGCACCAGACATGTCAAGTAGACCTGCATACATGCACGAAAAAGGGTTTTGAACAATTTTGAAAAACAACCCCCTTTTTGGCCAAAAAAACTCCAAAATATCAGTTATTATTTTTTTATAAAAAAACGGCTCTAACGATTTTAATAAAATTTGGCTTATTTGTAGCCTTTAATGTGCCCTACCATATGCAAAAACCCGCATCTTTCTAAAAATTCTCGTTTAGCTAATAATAATAATAATAACTGATTTTCGGGGGTTTTTTGGCCATAAAGGGGGTTGTTTTTCAAAATTTTTCAAAACGTTTTTACGTGCATCTATAAAGACCTTATTGACGTATTTGGTGCAAATTTGTTCCAAATCGATCGAATAGTTTTCTCTCTAGATAATAATAATAATAATAATAATAATATTTATTAGTTAATCTCCAACTTTAATAAAAAAACTCTCCTACCCCACCCTACAAGTCACAGTGAATCTGTTTAGTAATTTAAATGTATTTGTGAGAAAGTATGTGCCAGTTCCTGGTACCGTTTATACTTATATAGTCAATGGTATGTCTGTATGTATACAAAGCTAGAGAGAAAACTATTCGACCGATTTCAACCAAATCGAATTCAACCAAACAAGAGATGAGGCGTGCCACCCGGAGCCAGGAGCCTCGGCATGAATTAGCGGAGCAGGCGTTGAGTAATGAAGTATGTTCTCCAACCAAGGAGTGTCTAAGTGTATGAGGTGGTAGTGTGCTCGGGATGCAAAGTACGTGGGGGCGCAACCCTCCAACGACAACACCTACAGTCGCCCCTGCCGTACTAAACAAACTGAGTTTTAAGAACTCAGCCCCCAGCTCAAATCTGCTCATCGGCACTCAGCTCTGCATGCCACCACACATCGCCAAGTTACTGACCTAACAGCGGCACCTCTCGTAGGTTAAGACAATGAATACTTAAATGTTAAGAAGCGCAGGTCTTATGGACTCAATTCTAACAGATTTTATAAACTTGGCGCCCTAAAAATTTGTAGTTGGGCACGACTCCGAGAGGAAGCGCCGGCAAACCATTTAGCGTGCGGTAGAGAGCGCGAGATAGTGTTTCTCCCCTCTCATTGATATAACGATAATGCAATTCATTTGTACTATATTTAGATTACTTGCCGAGTGCGGCTGGCTGAACGAAGGGTTTACCCCACTCACACAAGCACAGGGAATCAAAACTATATTGCGTTATATACAATCCCAGACACAATCGCGTTTTGTTTGTTTAGAAACTAAATATAACTTATATAGGTATTTTCAGGAACACAATTTGTTGTAATTATTTTCTAATTGATATTGTAAATATGGCTATTTTTCTTTTAAGTTTAAATTTTCAATTGCGTATATAACTTTGTAAATAATTAAGTAATAATATATTTTGTATTGCTACAAATATATTTTGTCAGTAAATATATCTATTTCGTGTATGGAAAATTAAATTTGTATTGAGTTTATAATACTTTGTAAATAATGAATTAATAGTTTTGTTTCTCGTTTTATTGCTACACGCATATTGACAGTCCAGTTTATAAATATGATTAGTTTATACTGCAATTTCTGAAAAATAAATAAAATATAATCTTTAAATTACAATCAGTCATGTATCTAAACGTATGTTTTAAATTCCTTCCATTTGTTATACAATTGACAATTTTTAAATACCAAGTTGGAATTATCTTCCTCAGAAAATTAAAATAAAATTCAAAAAAGTAAAACGCAAGCCGGATCCAAAATTTAATACAGAATCTTTAGTTTATTTCTCATCACGCAAATATAAAAATTATATAAAATGGTAAAAAAATTATAAAATTGTTTGAAGTGAGTCAATGTCAAAGCACTCGGATCCCTGAAACTACATTGTTAAGCCTATCCTCGTGCGAGTTGCCGATTGCTTTCTCTTTTACTGGAGCAGACCATTAAATTTATGCATCGTAATGTATAAAAAAAATCGTTTTCCCAGAAGTTTTGAATCACTTATTAAATTATAAAAATATGTATGTCAAGTTCAATGGACAACATTTTATAATTTCTTTCAAGATAAACAAAAGTTTTGTAATTTAGTTCTAAATAGAAGTGCATGAAAATAAATATCAATTTCAAAAACATTTCAGAAAAGACATGTTTTTACGTTCCTGCGTCAAGAAACGCTACTAAAGCAGGCCTATTTTGAAAATGGAATTACGAATATTATATACTTTATTAAAAATCAAATTTATTTGTACCAAATTGTAGAGAACAAATCATAGAACTGGACTGTACAAATTTTGTACAAATTGTAAACTTCTCTTCAATTATTATATTACTAGAACCACTTAATAATTACCATAACAATGGTTTATTGTAATACGTTATTTGCAGTCACTTTAACAAAAATTAACTATTTAGATCTAACCACTATCTCTTAACTTTCTTTATCGCTCACTGGAAAATAGAAAAAAGGTACATCTGCATTGGTTGATGAATTCTGACAATTAATGTAAGAACACTTTCTCCCTCCACTTTTTTTAGTACTCATCACAAACAATAACTAACCAAATGCTCCAATACACACCACCTACAACTTCAACGGAATATACAGCAATTAATATTAAACGCCTAAATATTCATTGCTTGTCGTCTCATCATTTCTCATTTGACTGAAAATAGCTCCGCTTCATTTTCCGTCTCTTTCTTTTATATTAAGTCGCTCTCGCTCTGTATGGTCGTTACAACCAGAAAAATAGGGGAAGAAAACATTGTATCTCGCGCTCTCTCGCTCTTGACCTCGTACAAAATCATACGACATCGTTCAACCAATCTTAATATAATAATAAAGAAAACGCCTTACATTTCTTTCGTGGACTTATAAATAAACCCGTCTCGTCTAAATCACAGTTTGTACAAATTATCGATGATGTTTCTTTTACCTTAAAAATTATCTCAAGTATTGCTTACATATTGTATTGAAAAATATCATGAAAAGCATTTTAAGAATAAAATACTAACATTTAGTAAATAAATTTAAAAATTTTGCTTACACAGCCACAATAAATAGGAAAAGAGAATACAAAAGTGTAAATATTCAAAGCAAATGAAATATATATCAGTCAAGTGATAAAGTTAGAATAAAATTGTAATTACTTATCAAATTACTACATCACTTCATAAATGAATTAACATTAAAAAAAACATATTAAACTACCAATCTTTGCCCTAATATTATACATTTGTCACTAATAAATAAGAAGAATCTGAGAAAAATTTATAGTAATAGATATTTGTTTTTTTTACGTTAAAGCACGCAGTACCTTTTTTCGATTACAAAAAAAATCTCCTACATTGATTAAGTTATTGCACCTTTCTTAAAATAAAAAACATACAAAGTTTAACAATACTGTATAGGATTACTCTTAAATTTAAAGGTGGAAAGAGAAGACAAAAATGAAAACTCAAGAACAAATGCTTATTGTATTTAGCAAAATGGATGCATTTTAAATTTAAATATTTACTTTTATTATGAACTTCCTTTGAAATATTAATAAATAGTCAAAGTATAAAAGTTTCTATATCAACTGTAACTTTCTGTTCTTCATAGCGAACTTTTCTTCAATATCGTTAGTTCCAATATGTTCTCTGAGTATTTTCTTCTCTATGTACAACAAAGATAAGTTTGAAAATCTCTCTTGAACACATACATTCGTTTCCTTAAATCCTTAGTCCGACTAGCCAATCGTAGACCGAATGAGAGGGAGAGGGGAGGAACACTCTCTCGCTCTCCACCGCACGCTAAATGGTTTGCCAGCGCTTCCTCTCGGAGTCGTGCCCAACTACAAATCTTTAGGGCGCCAAGTTTGTAAAATCTGTTAGAATTGAGTCCATAAGACCTGTGCTTCTTAACATTTAAGTATTCATTGGTTAAGAGCTGAAGTTGGAGTGAGAGAGGCTAAGAGAACCTAAAAGGTTCTTATATTATGTAGGTGAGGCCATTACGCTTCATCACTCCCAAAGTGCCGCCCAGGCTATGCATGTTCAGATTCTACATGCAAAAATAATTCGAAATTGTAGTATAACATTTTTTCGATTTCGGCTTAGTTTAGCCGTAATCCGCAAATTTGTAATTAAAAAAAAAAAAAAAATACCAACACAAAATCCCTTGGAGATATTTTTTATGAAACTTATTGGTATACACTTTAACTCTATATAGTTATAATAATTTTCCAAAAATATCTTTGATCAGACCATCAAATTTCAAAATGGCTTCCAACCCATAGCATAGCTTTGAGGTTAATGCTAATATATTTAGGCCTGATTTCGCAAATAAATTTCTCAGAAAAAAGTAAAAGTTGGCTGAAATTGACTGTGAAATATTCAATTCCTGTATAGGCCTTGCTAATTTCTAAAGCATAGTTTTGAGGTTAACAATCTTGCAACAATTTTTAATATATTTCAGTCATAACTTCCCATGCTACTCTTCAATTTGCTTTTCTCCCGTCGGTAAGAAAACAGCAAAGATATTTTTTTACAGTAATTTGCATATAGATCCATCTCCGCTGATATTTTTCGCCAAGCATCTAATTTCATATAAAATTTCATATAATTTCATCTAATTTTAATAAAATGATAATTATTTAGAGGATCCCAAAGAATGGATTCGTTTCTATAGGATTATATTAATTTAATTTGCTTCTGAGCAATCCATACCTACTGAATTAATGAATATATTTTAAAACAATAATCAAACGCGCGCTAAAAACGACAAATCTTTCACGCTCTCGTCCAAATTTGTTCAGCGAACATTCAAAGTGTTCTTCGAAAATACCGACAGGAGATGGATAGCTGCACAATATGACCCGTACAAATATGACGAATTCAATGCGCACGAGCGGTGCGAGCGCCGCGTAGTGCGTAAGTGTGTACGTACTTTTTAGAGACCCTTTGACAAATAAATTTGACGTGTGCCAACTTTGATTGCGTATTGATTGCGCAATTACATATCAATTGATTGCGTATTGATTGCGTATTACACTATCAAATATTGCATCAAAGAAATTACGATGAATCCACTTATTCCTATCACAAAAGATTTCAGACCATGGGTGGAAGACCCTCCAACCAAGAATAAACATGAATGTTTTATATTTTGAAATATTTCTATTCTGTTCTGTTAAAAGCGTATATATATTGCAACGGATGGGCCTTATGCAATGTGTGAAAAATTGAGTTTTGCAATAAAATGCAAAAATCAAGATTTCATAGCAGAAGTTGAGGTGCAACCTATGTACTGAGTCAATAGATGTGGACTTTTGTCCTGGAGCTTGTTTCAAGTTGTTTAAAAGACTTAGAAAAATTAGTTGTTTTATACAGGAATAAGGTGTTAAATAAAATTTAAAAAATGATGAATTTTATGGGTAAATGTGAAACACGGGAGGTGTAGACATTGGTCATGGAAATCACAATTTTGTAAATTAAAAAATGGTAAAGTTAGAAAGGGTTAAAGTTATAGAAAATTCTCAAATTTGATCAAGTGTAAATAAAAAAAAAATATTTTTGAAAAGAGTAAGAGAAGTTGAATAAAAAATGTTAAATAACAAATTAAGAAATTTTTGGAATTTTAAAAGTTAGAGATAATTGTTAAAGTTTGAAGGTGAAAAAGCACCTGAAAAAATGAAAAAGTAAAAATGAA